>KV441925.1:170098-240539 GCA_001650995.1 Gongronella sp. w5
CGTATGCGACCATGGCTTGTCGTCCATGGCGCACCGGAAATAGATGGTGTCTTGAATTATTTTGACCATGGTTCTCGAAGAGGACCATACCTTATTGTCGAATACCAGTGCCCAATTGGCACATCGTTTTCGTACCCGGGCGAGTGTCTTGGAGCGTTGTTGGTGATGTGTAGCTGGTGGGTCGATAAAAGGCGTCGCTGAACTTTGTGTAACGTCAGAGAACGCGAAAGAGCTTGTAGAGTCCATGAATTGGGAGTACAGAGACCTCTCCTTCGTAATAGCCAGCCCGGCGACCTTTGTTGATCTCCAACACCCGTCCGTACAGACGGCAGGATTCCAATAATCCACTCACTAATTGTTCGTCATATGTCACAATGTTGAGCTTGCAGATCAGGGCGGGGACTGCTGGGATCTGCGAAAACGAATTTCCAGTGGACAGACCAGACTGTTTGAATTGCCTTACAAACAGTTATGTATTTCTCATCTGGGATGATCGCTGGGGCCCAGAGCCAGGTCATTATTTCGTCTTGTGGGTGATCCGGGAGGAAATGCTGCCATATCGGCCACTTTTTGGGGCAAGCGACCATAATGCTTGTCATCTTCTGTGTGTCCTGCTCGCACAAGTAACCCCCTTAACGACGACTCCCTGCGTCAGGGCTTTCTCCACAGAGTCAGGAGACTTGAATGCGACGTTCAGGAGGGTGTAATCCTTGTCCTGGTTGTCCTCGGTGATAGGGATTGCGCCGATGATAGGGCCGATTTCTTTCGATAAGAGTTGATACATCTCCACCGTAATCATTTATTTCTCAGATAACGATTTCATCAGTAACTTAACTATATCATTGGTGTTCAGCCAGAGGCGGGTATACTGGCCTCGATCAGGTCCAGGTTCGCCTTGTGGTGGCTACGGATGGCCGTATGCGACCATGGGTCAATATCTATAAACTGGATGTCCTTTTGAGAAAGGACAATGCCAGGGGGAGCGAAAATAACTTTCCAATGAGCTGCCCAAATGGCATTCAGGGCTTTGCCTAGCTGACTATGTGATTCTATGGGGGCGCGAGCTGGTGACCAGATCCATTCTAGGATTTCTTGTTGGTGGCCTTCGGGGAAAAAGTGTACCCAGATGGGCCATTTTTTGGGACACGACACGAGGAAGTGCCTGTCATCTTCTGGCTCTTGGAGACACAGAGCGCAGGTTGGGTCGTTGTAGTGCCTTTGACGATGTAGACCTCTGACTCGCGTTGGTAATTTCTCGTGTAAGATTCTCCACCATATTGATAGCGCTTTGCCATGAGAGGGGCCCGACCAAATAGATTTCCAGTCGTTGACTGAGGTTTTCTGGCTACCGGTTAGCCTACACGGAGGATGAGGGTCTGGTGGGGGGCCGGCAATTTGGTCATGCATTTGGAGTCGAGCTGTCTTGGGTGTCACCTTGGCAAAGGCGATTATCTTCCCATTCGGTAGGCACATGCTTATGCCTTCCTTAGTGGTGCAGGCCCATCCATGTGCCTTCTTCAGCGGGGAGCGTAATAGATCGAGTCGTTTGACCCAGCCGTCGTGTCGTTTTTTCTTTCGCTTCCGTGACCATGTTGGGTTGCTCCAAATGTCCGTTGTGCCATGGCATATGTATAGCATCCCACGGATCATCATGGCCAGTGTGTCGCTGTCTCGATCCGATCTCGCTCGTCTGATGGCACGCAATTGGAGGGCTGCTCGTTGGTCGTCAGTATCGATGATGCCTAAGCCCCCGTTTGCTTTGGGGAGTTTGGCTGTAGACCACGCTGGGGCAGGGTTGAAAGGGAGGACGAAGGCGCGGGTGATCCGTTCGAGATGTTGTAACCAGGCCCTGGGGATGGGCGTCACCCTCAGGACATGCCATACCTTTGCCAGGATGATGGAGTTGCAAAGTAGGCTCGTGCCTCTGATCGTCAGTCGTCTGGAGCTCATGATTCGGCACTGTAGTTCCAACTTGGAGGTGAGACCGTTCCAGTAGACTTGCAATTGATGCTGACTGCTGTAAATCGGGTAGCCAAGGTACCTAGCGGCTGAGGGGGAGTGTCGATCATGCCATGATGCGCCGGTGCTGCGTTTTACTTGTTGCCATTCTGGCCATGTGTGTCCGGACATGGATATGAATTCAGTCTTTTGTACGTTCAATCGCGCATTGGAGGCCTTGGCGTAGATTTCGTAGATGTCCTTGAGTGCCTGCCATTCGGATGGGTCTCGGAGGAGGATTACCATGTCGTCGGCATATGCCATGATTTTGATGTTCATGTCAGGGTCCATTTGATGCGGGAGATCAGCATAATGTCTTGCCCATGGACGGTAACCTCGGATGGTTGGCGAATTGCAAATCGTGCGGATCAGTGGGTCGATCATGAGGTTGAACAGCAGCGGTGAGAGCGGGTCGCCTTGGCGGAGGCCTCGGCCTTGTTGGAACGGTGCGCCTAGGGTGCCATTGATCGAAAGGTGGACTTTCGTCTGAAAAAAGAGCGTCTTGAGCGTCGTTGCCAGCGCTTCCGGGAATCCATACGTGATCAAAAGGCTGTACATGTAGTCCGGGTGAACTCTATCATACGCCTTTTCCTGGTCGAGGCACGCTGCGATCCAGGGCTTGAGACTGCGCACGTCCTTCTTGACATAGAGGGCTTGCTGCTGTTCCATCAGCGCCTGCAGGATCCACCCATTGTCGGAGATCTGGGCGCCTGGCATGAATCCGGTCTGGCGAGGATGGATCATTTTGGACAGATGAGGCTTCAGATTGTTGGCGATCCATTTCGTGAAGAGTTTGGCGTCGCTGTTGATAAGCGATAGAGGCCGCCAGTTCTTCAGCTGCTCCGGGTCTTCTTTCTTGTACAAAAGGATCATCCTGGTTTCCATCCAGCTGGGAGGGATGTGGCCTTTCATTGCATTGGCCATGATTCTGTGGAGAAGGACTTTGAAGGGTTTGGATCTATCGTATAGGAAGCGGTACACCTCGAAAGGAAGTCCATCCAGGCCAGGGCTTTTGCCAATTGGGCTGTGCGCGATCAATTCCTCCAGATCGACCATCGCTGGGGGTCTCATGAGGGAGCGTCGGTCTTGAGCTGATAGCATAGCTTCATTCGGGATGACTTGTTGCATCTCTTGTATTGCTTCGGCGTTCGGGCGGTCTGGGTGGAAGAGGGACGTGTAGAATTGATGTGCCGTGTGGAGGATCTCCGGTGTGGATGTGACTTTTTTGCCGTCGGGAGTCATCAAAGAGAGGATGGTCTGGTTGGTGTTTCTCTCCTTGATAGTGCGGTAGAAGTATTTGGTGCTTCTTTCGCCCTGTTCAGCCCATCGGGTTGCGGATCTGGTGATGAGTTGCCGCATGTCGTGGGAGATACGCTCATCAATTTCGGTCTGCAAGGTCTTGATCGCGTTCGAGGTTTGTGGAGATGGGGGTTGGTTCTGTAACTTTGCCCTCTGGTCCTGTAAATTGGCCCATTGTCGCCTCTGTTGCGCTGCGATTGCGGGTCCTCTAGACATTGCCGTGGCCTTGATGACCCGTTTAGTGTTCTCCCACGTTTCGATGACTGTGTCGGGATCCATGTCTCTTGGGTTTTGTTGGAGTAACAGATCCATGGTAGCTAGCAGCAATTTGCCAAAGCTCTCATTCGACAGCAGGTGTGGGTTGAAGCGCCAGGCACCTTTCCCCAGTTCAAGTCGATCGTCCTTGATGTCACAAAGTAGAAGATGGTGGTCCGACCACTTGGTAGGTAGTGCCCAGTTCCGATGATTTAGGGCTCTCGACGCTAGGCATTTTGAGACGGTGATGAAATCGATGCGCGACTCCGAGTCATTCTGTTTTCTGGTGATAGCCTTGTCTGATGCCGTATCGACGAAATTTGTCCGATGCCATTGTAGCCAAGGTTGAAGCCATTGGGGAGGAGTGGGTCGGTGAATATCGATATTTAGTTCGCCACAAAGGATCCAGTCTTCTGTTCCCAGTTCACTGAAAAAAGGAAGTGAGGGCATGTTCTCAAAGAAAGGGAGTTTAACTTCCCTGAAGGTGTTGGCGGGGCCATAGACATTGACGACATTCAGGACCTGATGTGTTTGACTATGGTAGACTTTTGTATAGATAATCCGTTGGTCCGCGGATACGCATTGATCGATGAACCCAAGCGCGGGGTTGAGCAGGATGGTGCCGGTATACCTGGTGAAGGTGCTTGTCGATCTCGGGAACGATAGCTGAAGCCTGTTCAGCTGATCATCGGTGAGATTGTTCGAGTTGTGGATGTTCATTTCTTGTAGGCAGAGGATGTCGCATGAGAGTTGGTTTGAGCGGAGGAAGGTGGTAATTTCTTGACGGTCTATCTTGTTGGAGGTTGTTTTGAGGAGGCCACGTGCGTTCCACGTGGCGATGCGGATATGATCCTTCCTAATCATTGATTGTCCTTGGGAGGTGGCGGCAAGATATTTGCCTGAGACATGTCGTAATCTGATTCTGGAAGTGCGGTCGGTCTGTTCAGGATCGAGCGACGTGCCTTGTCTGAAGCTGTGGTCATTTTCAAGGCTTCGGAAGCTGTGTTGATGACTTGGCTGCTAGTGGTGGGCTTCTTGGTGGTGCCTGATGCTTTGAGCGGTGTCTTCGTGGACTTACGCTTGGAGAGCGAGGATCCCTGTGTCTCTCTAATCTTGGCTGCGGTCGTCTGCGTGGCCTTTCCTGTGGGGGACGTGGCTTGCTTCCCGGTGGAGGGCGTGGCGGGCTTTCCAGTGGCCTTCTCTGTGGAGGGCGTGGCGGGCTTTTCAATGGCCTTCTCTGTGAAGGGTGAGGCGATTTTCTCGGTAGCAAAGGTCACTGTCTTCACCGTCTCCATGTTGACGTCTTCGGTGATCACTGCTGGTGCTGCCTGGCTATCTTGGTGGCCTTCCTGCTTGTCTTGGACCTGGATGTCTTCTGGGACTTCGGAGTGCTCTTCCTGATCGGTGGTCTCAATGTCATCCGTGACCGACCGGTCGTCTTCCATTTCGAGATCCGAATCCGAATCCAAATCCTCGGGTTCGTCGGCTTTGGGCTGCGCCTCCTCCTTGGATGCCACTAGAGCGTCGATGGCCTTCGTCTCTTCCGCAGCTTCGTCCCGGCAATTTCTGGCAAAATGCCCGGTGCCCCGGCACTTGTAGCAAGTGATCGACTTCCACTTGGGGCATTCCCTCTTCAGATGTCCTTCTTGGCGGCACATGAAGCAGATGGCCTTAGCGCCCCGATAGGATGCAGGGACCACCATGTCCCACGTCTCCAGATAAATATTTCGCGACAGTTCTTTCCATTCAACGCCGTCTTCGGGGGTGGTGTCCAGCGTGACTACAACATCTCCTTCAAAGAATCCTTGATTGGTGGTCTGGCGGATGCGAGACACGAGGCCGAAATAGCGCAATGATTGGCGTAGTCCTTGCTCCAGGGCCTTCGTCGTCAAGTTAGGCGGCAATTGGCTAAGCATGACATTCTGAAGGCGGGAGCCCTCTTGATTGACTTTGGATGGCACTGCTTTGTACACCACTCCGTTGTGGGTGAATCCTTCGGTCACCGCCTTGATATTGGTGGCGTCATCCTCAAACTTGACCTCAATGATCAACTCCGGTCTATTGCTATTGCCAAATCGGGAAATTGGACGTGCACCCATTTCCTTCCAGGGGTCCAAGTTTCTGGACCAGCAGCTTGTAGGCGTCCGTGTGGTGGGCAAAGTCCTTGGCTTGGAACTCGAAAACCACAGTATCAGGTCGCAAAGTGTTCTGCAGAATCGCAGCCGCACGCTGCGTGAGCCACTTTTGTTGAATGTCTGGAGTCTCGTAAATGACGGCGTGCTCGAGTCATTCATTCACTCCATTGTTGTCCTTTCTGTTCAGAGAATGGGGAACCGTAACCTTGGAGCGGCCCCTGGCCGCTACCATGGACCATGAGAGCTCCCCGTCGGGAAGCACCTCCATAGCAGTGTCCGGCATCGTTTTCAAACCCGGGCGAGTGTCTTGGAACGTCGGTTGTAGGTGATATGTCGCTGGTGGGTCGATAGAAGGCGTCGCTGAACTTTGTGTAACGTCAGAGAACGCGAAAGAGCTCAATCGGGAATATCTCGTGAACGCATGATTCGATTTCGATTTTGAGAGCAGTTTTACTAATGAAATAGGGGTCAATCCATCAAATGACAAAGTTTCAAAATGATCTGAAACGTTCCGAACGGGCTACACGGCGCAGTCGCCAGGTCGTCAAAAAACAGGTTGACGTAATAGCCGCGTAATGGTTTAGCCGACGAAAAAGGAGAAAGTACGCGTAGTTTTTGTGTAGAAAACACGTGACATTTTTTTCTTTTGTATTTAATTTAAAAAACACGTGACAAACATGTGAATAAAAAAGCCTAAAAAAATGAAAACAATGAAAAAAAAGCATAAAAAAGTAAAATTAAAAATAAAAAAGTGGTATAAAAAATTTTTTTGAAAAGTTGACTTTAATAAAAAATGCACAAAAAAATCAAAAAAAAAAGTCCAAAATTCTATGCAAATCACGCAGCTGAATTCGGAAGTCTCAAACCTTTCATGTTTGGAAAAATACTTGTATCATATTAGGAGATTTAATGGCATCATAGATGGGTTTTATTTACCAAATTTAGAAAATAATGTACGATAAATTGCCATTTTGGTGTCTTTTAAAAAGGCAATTATTTTATTGCCTCTTTGAAAACTTTTAAAATCGTAATTTTTATTATATCACTTTCCAAATTTGGTAAATAAAACCCATCTGTGATGCTATTAAATCTCTTAATATAGTATAAGTCTTTTTTCAAAATTCAAAATTTGAGACTTCCGAATTCAGCTGCGTGGTTTGCATGGAATTTTGGACTTTCTCACAGATTTTTTTAAAAACTTTTTTCAATCAACTTTTGAAAAAAAATTTTTTTGTTCCTTTTATATTTTTATTTTTAATTTTTTATGCTTTTCATTTTTCATTTTTTAGGCTTTATTTATTCACATGTTTGTTACGTGTTTTTTAATTTAATACAAAGAAAATTTGTCACGTGTTTTCTACACAAAAATTTCTTTTTCGCGTAAAGTTCGGGTTTTGGGAAGTTCGAACAGAGCATGGGTCGGGTCGAGTGCTCTCTGGTAGAGACGCTCCACGTTATGCACGCGGAGGTCGCCCTTCAGGCCAGGGTCGGCGTAAACACGCTCGTACGCCGTGGCCACTTTCCCTAGAACAGTGGTTTTCTCGGGTGCCTTTTGGTGCACCCTGTACGGCTTTTTTGTATTAAATGCACCCTGTACGGCTCAAAAGCCGCGGCAGTGGATACTGCCTGCGCGTAGGACATCGTTTTCGTCCCGCCGGAGGAGGACATGTTGCAGTCGATGGTGTTGTAGCAGTTTAGCCGTTTCGATTAAAACAAGGAACGCGAAAGAGAAGTTTGCGCCCTTCTTCTCGGCAGAGGGAGAAAGAGAAGTTTTTGTGTAGAAAACACGTGACAAATTTTCTCTTGTATTAAATTAAAAACACGTGACAAACATGTGAATAAAAAAACATAAAAAAAGTAAAAGTAAAAATATAAAAGTGGCAAAAAAATTTTTTTTCAAAAGTTGACTTCAATAAAAAGTTTATAAAAATTTTCAAAAAAGTCCAAAATTCTATGCAAACCACTTATCTGAATTCGGAAGCCTCAGATTTTACATTTTTGGAAAAAAACTTGTATCATATTAGGAGATTTAATAGCATCACAGATGGGTTTTATTTACCAAATTTGGAAAAATAATTTAAGATAAATTGCCATTTTGGAGTTTTCCGAAAATGCGATTATTTTATTTCCTCTTTGAAAGGCTTTTAAAATAGTAATTTTTATAATATTACTTTCCAAATATAGTAAATAAAACCCATCTGTGATGACATTAAATCTCCTAATATGATATGCGTTTTTTTCCAAAATGTAAGTTCTGAGGCTTCCGAATTCAGATACGTGGTTTGCATAGAATTTTGGACTTTTTTTTGTGATTTTTTTATAAACTTTTTATTGAAGTCAACTTTTTGAAAAATTTTTTTTGCCACTTCTATATTTTTACTTTTTCTTTTTTATGTTTTTTTATTTTTTTCACTTTTTCAGGCTTTTTTATTTACATGTTCTTTTTTAATTTAGTACAAAAAAATTTTGTAACGTGTTTTCTACACAAAAACTTCTTTTTCGCGTAAAGTTCGGTTTCCTGGCCGGCTAAATCGTTACCCGTTTTCTTTCTTCTACCACAGCAAAAAATGAAAAAATATCTCTGAGCCAGTCTGGCGGCCAATTCCATGATTCTATCAAAGCTCTGGCATGTGGCGCGCACGACACCGATATCCAAGGCGCAGGCAACAGAGATCAAGCGACACGTAAAGGGACTGGCAACCCGTTTCAAACTAGGACCCTCGTGGGAGACTCTGACTATGCCCAAGAGCCATGGTGGCCTGGGGCTTATTGACCCGCTCGCACAGCAGTCGGCACTGCAATGGCAATGGATCAGACAGGTGGACCAAACCTCAGGATCCACAGTGTCGAAGATTATTGCCATGTCCATAGCAATGAACACCAGATCGACGACCTTACGGGAATGCATCCATGATCCAGGCAAGCTAGCAACAAAGGCACCCCGCACGCACATGATCGTCCAAGCCCTGGCTGCCATCCCAGATTGGGTGACCAACAGCGACAGGACGACTTTGGAAATCAAGGAGGGCAAAGTCATACCATTGATATCGGCAAAACCCAGCACCGTCCGACACTTGCTGCACGACAAAGCTGAATGGATGCACCGACCAACACGCAGACCCCCGGAAGCTGAGATCCCATGCCACTGGTGGATCCCGGACAAGGGCTGGAAGCGCATCTTCCGAGCCCGCATTTCGCGCAAGGCACTCGAAGTCTGGCACCGCACCCTCCATGGGAAGCTACCGACCCGAGATCGCCTCCGCAAGCTCAACATCAAGGGAGTCGACACAGACCTGTGCCCTATCTGCAAGAGCAACAAAGAGGACCCGGACCACTTCTGGATCGCGTGCCCCCAAAAACGCGCTTTCTGGGCGTCCATGTGGCCAGGAGTCCGTTGGCCAGACCTCAGCGAAAAAATCCGAAAATGCATATGGCGACCCCACGAAGCCCCAAAAGACATGATCCAAAAAGTCGGGTGGGGAATGGTGACCCTGTGGAGTCACCACTACCAATGCACCATGGGAAATGTCCCATGGACGCACAAATCACTCCGCAGCCATCTAAAGGTGAACCTGGACCTCCTGGAGGACCAGGCACCTCATTGAATATCAGTATTATTATTATTATATAGTTAGTACGGAATAAGGAACTACCAATTTATACAAAAAAAAAAAAAAAAAAAGAAAAAATATCTCTATCTCTCTTTCGCTTGAGGACCCCGACACTACCCCGGATAAACCTTTAAGCGCCCAAATTACCCCTTTTACCAACTTCCAACTACTGCAACCCCTGCAAAGCGGCATACCAACGATGCCTACGACCCCGGACACGTCCTGGACGACGGTGTCTTATGCTTAGGTCCTCCAGAAGAACCTGCAGTCTCCGACAGCCGTGGTTCCGAGAACCATGCGCAAAGTGACGGCAAAAGGACGAAAGGATACCATGCACTGCAAAAAAAAAAAAAATGTGAGCAGCCAATCAAAACCAATGTCGCCCCATTCCTAAACCTACCTTTATTCAATCCAAGAAAAAAAAAAAAAAGAGAACTAAACCTGTCAAAAAAAAAAAGTGATGCGTCAGGATCACATTAGCCTTTTCGTTCGCGCATTGACTTACAAAGTGAGGCAGAGACTCCAGCTCGCCACATGGGCACCAAGAAGAGGTGGTGTGGCAAGCTATCATTGCCCCGGCCGCGGCCGAGTTTCATTCGGCCCGCGTGGAAAAGTCGCTGTGTCAAAGTTGCCTTGATATCTTTCGTGGACGATCATGAACAACCCTTTTGCCAAGATATTACGCGCTGCGTTGACATCTCTGTTCCATTTGGTGCGACATGTGGAACACATGAGCACCGAGTACAAGGAACGTTCGGTGTCAACAGGCGTGAGATGGCTGAGGGAGCGTGCACCGCATGCAGAGCACACCTGGGACGTGAGGAATTCCGATATGTTGATCATCACGAGGCGGCCTTGTGCATTGGCACCTTGATATAGCCTTTTGATGCGGCCAGGCAAGCCTGCTTGCGTGCGGCGGCCTTGGAACACTTGGCTGTCAAGAGTGGCGTCTCCATAAAACACGAGTGACGGACGACGATCTCGGGCGCGCTGCTCAGAGGGACGCCATTTGGCCGTGCTACAAAATACAGGGCAAGACAGGGGATCAACGCAAGCCCCTTTTTTTCGTTTTCTTTTTTTCTTTTTTTCTTTTTTTTTTCTTTCATTTTTTACCTTGATAGATTTTCCTCGCTTGTGATCGTCCGGGGATCCTGCGTTTGGTATTTTTTGCCTCCGTGGATCAAGATGTTGACCGCCTCCGCGTCCATTTTTTGTGTAGCGCGACGGATCTCGAAGCGCGCCTTGTTGTATTTTAAAGAATAATGTCGCAATAGGTCGTTCAGGTGTGTGTTGATGTAGACGAGGTAATCATGCAGCTTGTCGAGCTGAGTGGTGCGGGGGCTTGGCATCTGCGACTCCACGAGCTTGATGCCTGACTTGCGCTTCCATGTCTCCATTTTCGTTTGCTGTTGGTGTTGCGCGACGCGATACTCCATGGACGACAGCTGTCTGACTTGGTGAGGGCTCTTGACGGATGGCACAGGCGCGTCTCGTGAATGCCGGCGGATGTCAAAAGCGTGGACAACGATTCGTCATCAAGGGTGATATGGATGCGGACGAATGACGGGGTGGGTGATGGTCCGAACACTCTCAGTTGCCTCGTGGCAGGGCTCCCCTTCCCATAAAGACATCGCGCGAGTATTGAGCGATCCGAAGTGTTTCCCCATTGCCGGACTTTGTTTGACCAATATAGACGCTTGCGGGCTTGTGCCACGACGGTTGAAAGCTTGTGCAGGGCATTTGTGCCCAAATGGCGCCATGGCTGGGGATCAAAGGCTTGTCGTCTCGCAATGGCTGCGCCGTGTGCTTCATCTGTGTCGTCATCGTCGTCGTGAAGGTGGTCGTCATGCGGTGGGTGATAAGGTGGCTCGGCGTTGATGGCCGAGACAATGGCCCTGGCCAAGCGGCGGCGCTGTGGGCGTGTCAAATGCAGGCGAAGCTGATTGAGTTGTTGGAATGCAAATGGGCGGTCGGCCTCAAATAGCATTTTTGTCGATTGGCGCTGGATAAAATCGTTGTGCTCCTCGGCGTACTCATCAACCATCAAAAGGTAATGCAAAAACAGGTGCGGCTTGCGTGTGATGAACGCCATGTCGACGCGGCCCACTGGCGGGATCGTCTCGCGCGCCTCTTGCGCAATGCCTTGAAGAATGGCCAGCGTCGCGTCCTCGCCCAAATTGCGCGCATTGGCCCATGCGTCCCAAGCTTCGTGCTCGCCTTCTGTCTTTTCAAGCGCGTATACAGTACAAATCGTCTCAAGATCAATTCGCAGGCCTTGTCTAACTTGTTCAACCGCGTGTTGGACTCGCTCCTCGTTGATGTAATCCACATTTGGCGCGGGGTGCTCCTCCGCGAGCTTGCATTGCTCAACGATCAGATGGCGCGCATATGCGAGGGCATGACCATGCTTCAGATTCTAGAACAAAAAAAAAAAAAAAAAAAAAAAAAAGGAAAAAAAAAAAGAGAGAAGAGAGAGAGACAGAGAGAGAGAGAGAAAATGCCCTACCGACAGGTGGCCGTGTAATTGGGCGGCGAGGCAATGCATCAGCCGTGTGTGGAATGTTTCGACGACGAAATTGATGTGGCCCGTGGCTGTCTGCTTGTTGAGATGGTTGAGTGTTGTGGCATATTCGCGTGTGCCATGGATGCCGCCAAGGCGAGAGATCTGGAGAGCCGGGTATTGTTGTCGGAATTGCACGAAGACGCGCAAGATTGTGGTCGAGTGATGGGCGATGACGGCGGCATTTGTGATAGCCTTGCCCAAAAAGAGCTGCTGCACCGCATGGTAAAAGTGTGGGTCAAAGATGTACGGGCGGAGAGGAAGATGGGCGTCGTGGCAGACGAGGATAAAGTACTTTGTAAACGCCATTTGAAGGAATCGCATCCGCGTGGCATACAAGCAGACGTCACGGATCACTGCGACGAGTCTGGACGCTTGATCATCCGGAAGATTGACCCGAAGCACCCTGTTGAGCCTGCCCACACGGGCGCAATTAACATTGGCGCCAAGAATATCAAGAAGGCGCGTCTTCTTTGATGTTTTTTGGACGCGTTTGGCTTGTGGGCCAAGAATCCGCTGCTGTTGGGCGTCGCGCCGGCCGTCCTGTTTCTCGCGTTTCGTGGCTGCCGACTGCTTCTTCATGAGACTACGCTTTTGCGCCATACTTGACGACTCTACAAAGAAAAAAAATATGAAATCGGGCCATCTCTCATTCCCATCCCCTCACTCTTTTTGTTTTGTTTGCTTTTTTACCTGCTACAGGTGTGTCGCTCTCGTCTTCCTCCCCTGCGACTACTTGTTGCACAGTGCTGTTTTCTTCTTGAGTGTTGCGGTCTTCTAAAGCAGCTATCGCCTGCTGGACAGCTGCGGCAATGGCTTGAACTACAACAAAAACGATCCTATTAGCACTTTGAACAAAAACGCGCACCGGCTTCTTTTTGCTCTTTTTTTCTTTTACCTTGCTGTTCAAGTTTATCCTCTCGCTTCTGTCGGATAATGTCTCGTGCTTTCATAAAGCGGTAGCCCCCATCGGGGGGGCGGCGTGGGGGAGGGGGATCGGCCATTAGGGGAGTGTCAACAAAAGGAAAGGGGAAAGAAAAACACGCGCACTTCGTCATCTCCGACCGCGTTTCTCTCTTTGCTTCCTGACTATAGCAGTTGAAACTCAGCCAACCAATCAGTCCATCAATTTCCATTTACGATTTTTCATTTTTTGCTGTGATGGAAGCAACAACCATGTGGGAAGACCCTTCCTATCGTGCCAAGAATATGGTGTCAAAGGCGACAGCACTCCTCCAAAACGATCTGCGTATGGGGGCGGTGGTGTTTGACTTACCTACGGAAAGCTACGAGGACTCGGCGGAAGCCTATTCTGCCATTCAGGAACAGCTCGGTGACTCGGTCAACAAGGCGGTCCGACCCATTGCAAAGGTGGGTCGTGACAATGAAGACCGTATGATGGTGGAATACAAGTTCAAGAACAAGGAGGACACCAAGAAGGCCATTGAGGTGGGACTCACCATCAAGGGGGTCCAATACAAGGGTGCCTTGGTCTCGAATGTCAGTAGTAACACAAAAATGGTTGAAATTTCGATCAGCCAATTGCAAGCCTTTTTTTTTGTTGTTTGGAATAAGTTCCTTTATTTTCATTTGTTATATTTTCATCTGTTAATCATACTCAGGGCAAAAGAGGATGCGACGAAAATAGGAGATAGAAAAAGGGGGAGATCCGTTGGGGAGCGGCATCCAAATGGCAAGTGTGGACAACTCTCCTGGCCCACGACCATCGATTCAACAGACTAAGCCTGAAAAGTTGGCTATACAAGCCAGCCACAGCCCCGAGGGAGCTGATCCCTCGCATAGCGCATACCCTAAGGGTATTATGGAGTGCCCACTGGGCACTTATCTTCGACAATAAGGCATGGTCCTCAACGAAGACCATGGTCAAAATAATACAAGATACTATCGACTGATTAATTACGATTGAATTGCCTAATAAAAGATCAAATATTGAATACAAAAAAAAAAAAAAAAAAAAAAAAAAAAAGAGCGGTGTTTCCGTGTGTCAATGTGCTTGTGGGTGGTGGCGGTTGTTGCCTGGTCATCGATGGAGAGCGGCGTGTGGCATGAGTGATCGTAGGCGATCCACCCATGTTGTCGATATCAAAGGGGTGCCTTGCCGGTCGTAGTCGTGATGTGCGAGCCAAACGACGTATAGCTTGTGCGCGATTGTGGGCAGGGCTTCGCGTGGGTGTCGATGTCCGTGCGCAGTGAAGAGTAGTGTGCTATGGAGGCGTTGTGTGGAGCCCAGCGCTGGGGAGCCTATTGCTGCCGCTAGGGCTTTCCAAAGCTCTTGTTTCCTGGGGCAGGACAGTAACAAGTGGTCAAGGTCTTCTTCCGCGGCGCCGCAGTGTTGGCAGGTTGGAGTGGGGATCTGTTTCCAGCGGTGTCGACGTTGAGCCGTGGGCGCCTTATCGTGAAGGGCCCTCCACCAGAGTTCCTTCGCCTTCGGGTGGATCCGTCTCTTCCAAAAGCTGCGCCATCCTTGCTCTGTGATCCTGTATATTGCATGTGGGGACAGGGGTGCCTTGGTGGGGTAAAAGGTGTCCTTGTCGGCGCAGGACAATGTCCGCCGGATGGTCTTGGCCGTGTCTTGCCACGATAAGTCAGGGTGTCGGTTCACGGTGTCCATGGCCGTGCGCGTGTATCGCAAGCAGGATTGTCGGGCTATTCGGTGTGTTGCCGCTAGGTGTAGCAGCTCCTGGGCTCTGTTTGCAAAGGCATCGTTCCCGTCCTCGTTTTCTTCGATTCGTTGGCCCACGAATGATCTGAGGGCTAAAGCCTGATGATGCACGTCTAGGATGCCGAGTCCGCCTTCCGTCTTCGGCGTCGATCACGCTTAGGCCTCCTTCAGTCTTGGGGAGGCATGCCACTTTCGTCTTTTAGTCTGGGGCTCTTGCCGAAGGCGAAGTCAATGCTGACAAGTCGGGGAGGGAATTTGGGTCCATCAATGACGTCTTTTAGCAGTGGGGGCCTTGTCATGAAGGGCCCTCCACTAAAGTTCCTTGGCCTTTGGGTGAATCCTTCGTTTCCAGAAGCTGCACCATCCGTGTTCGGTGATTCGATAGAGGACGTGCGGGGTCAGGGGCGGTTTAGTCGGGTAGATTGCGTCCTTGTTGGCGCAGGAAATCTGACGGTGTTCCAAGGCTTTCCGGCGAATACATATGACCATATCGCACGTTTATGGGGACATTGAATCCAAAAGTGTTGGATGTCTTCAATGGCGTTACTGTTGCATAAGGGGCAGTACGGGCTGGGTCCGTCCATGATGCGTGGGGGATGTATTTCTGGCCCGATCGGATAGCGCTTCCACAGATGCTCGCGTTGCCGAGGATGTAATCAATGGTGGTGCGGCGTTCTTGGCTGGATCGGAACGTTGGTAGGGGGATGTATGCGATCCTTTCATCAGAGTGTGAGGTGATGCGGATCAGGTCCGTGTAGCTACTGGTAAAGCTGTCTACGAGCTGTTGATCTTCGTGGGCGTCCTGAGGCTGGTAGAATTTCAGGTTGAAATCTTCACAGATTGTCCATGGATTCGTTGACGTGCGCTGCAATGTTGGGGTGATTCATGAGTTCTCGGAGGGCTCGTCGTCGCCCGCTTCGCTGGGGCGGCAGGTATGTATTTGCGATGTTGCCTATCTTGGTGTCAGTTCTAAAGTCGATGATGGAGGCCGTCATGATGCGTCCGTTCTCGGATTTGCTAGGTTCTGTCAGATTGTATTTCCGGTTGATGCAGATGATGGCCGTTCTGCCGGTGATGCAGTAATGCCGTCCCGCTAGAAGTCTTTCGAGGCGATCAATTTGCTGTTCGTTGGGATTCTCTGTGGCGGCTGTGGAGTTGATGATGTCTTGGAGGCATATGATGTCTATGTCGTGTGTACGGTGTCGGAGGATGTATTGTAAAAATGCGGTTTTGGATGGGTTGTGTGTGGCGGTGAACAACGTTCTCGCATTGAGGGTTGCCATGCGCATTGAAGTCTTATTTATCATTGACGTGGGCTGGTGTCTGGGTCGGACTCAGACGGCTCGGCTGGTTGCTTGACAAAAGTGCGGATTGTGGTAACCTTGGCGGGCGGTGCGGTGCGTGTCGCTTCCATGTGATCGACCATTTCCTCCTCAGAGTCCACTTTCATCGTGGTGCCCGTTGCGTACGGGGCATACTTGGAAGCCTGGGCTCCTGAGGGGCCAAACGATGGCTGTTCCCCTGTCTTGTCGGGAAGACGTTCTCCGAGGTTTCCATGGCCTCGGTCTCTGGGGGTGGTGTAGCCTCGAACGGGTCATCCACGAACGCGTCTGTTATCTCCATGGTGTTTGTGGTGGGTTCCTCGATTGCCGCTTCGGCGCGTTCCTCCATGGTCTCGTCGGTCGGCTCCTCCGTGGTCACCTCGGCGTGTGCCTCAGCATTGGTGGCCGCCATATCAGGCGCATCTTTTTGCTTCTGTCCAATGTTGCTTTTCTTGGGCACCGGGTGGAGACCCTCCTCGGGCGTGCGCGTGAGGATTCGCTTGACTAACGGGTACTCGGTTTTCTCCGTGCGGCATTCTCGGGCCATGTGCCCCGTGTCGAGGCATCGGCGACATATGATCTTGGCGCGGGCTGGACAAGCGGCCCTCTTGTGTCCTTCTTGACGGCAGAAGTAGTAGATGTCTTGCGCACCTTTGTAGCTGGCAAAGGCCATCGTGTCCCAGTAGGAGAGGTATACCATTCTCGCCAATGGCACCAGCGGTTCCTTGTCTTCCGCGTCCTCGTTCTCCGACGTGTCCAAAAGTACGGATGCCTGTCCCTCAAAAAAGCCCATGCGGTGAACTTTCTTGACTTCCAATACTCTCCCGTATACCGCCATGGACTCACACAACCCTACCATAAGTTCTTGATCATCAGCCGCGATGGGGATACGGCTGAGATGCACGCGTGTAAGTTTCATGGGCATCCCTAAGTCGGTTTTGCCCGCAGTGGCTTTGATGGTTAGGCCATCCACTTCAATTCCCTTCTCTAGGGCGGTTGAACACCACATTGAGGAGGGTCGTGTCGCGGCGCCTGAAATCTTCCTGGACGGGCGTTACACCCGCCAAATTGCCAAGCTTTCCTTGAATAAACAGATACATGGCCAGAAGGTCCTTGAAGGGGCGTGTTGGCATTTCTAACAAAGCGGTGCGGGGGTCCAGGGCGCGTTGCATAATGCGTTCCGCGCGATACGCCTGCATTTGCTCGTCCAGGCCGGCTTCTTTGAACACCGTCGTCGTCTAGGTGTGTACATGTCCCAAAAAGGACTCCTTGTCAGGTCGGTGATCCACGCCCCGTGGGATCAGGCTGCTCGCTTAGTTCTTCGCTAGCACTTGCACGTACGACAGGGTGCCTGCAGTGCCACCAGAGGTCTCTGAAGGCATAGTCGAGTTGAGTGTTGCAGTTTCTGGTGTGTTTCAGGTGGTTGAAGTAGAAAATGTCGTCGCTTAAATATGTATCCGGGGATGCAGAAATTCTTTAAGCGAAAGAGAGTTTGGAAGAGTTTCGTCTTCGCCCCCCTGGCTCTGTCAACTCACAGGACATCCAGATCAATTTGACAGATTAGCATTACATGGATAATTAATTAACAAGTACAAATTTCGTACACAAAAAAAAAAAGTTATCCACTGGTGGGACAAGGAGGCGCACTGGAAGGCCTTCTGGCGGTTACAGTACCAGTAACACCAGCCGCGCGTCAGGTCTGGTGGCTGTATATCATGGATCGGATACCCGCGGCCAGCAAGCGGAAATGGGACCCGGACTCGTCCCCGTTCTGTCAGTCCTGCCCAGGCGAAGTAGAATCTGACACCCTACATGTGCTATTTCTATGCCCAAAAGCCCGGAACATATGGCTCAACACCACGCCCCCAGACATGCAAAGGGGGGACCCTTTCCGATTGCTACTTATCCACCATCCCGACCCTCTCTCCCTACCCATGTCCAATTCGAGTCCACCCTCTATGAGGTGTGGCGCCGTTACTGGACAGACTTCTTCAATCGTTAAGACTATGATCCCCACCCCCGCTCCCGCCTGATTATTTGATTTATCATTATGTTCCTATCCCACCCCATCCACAAGTTTCGCTGCCACCGAGTTGGCTATCCCCCCCACCCTTATGATTATTGTTTAAAAAAAATACAAAAAAGTCACGTGTTTTTTTCGTCGTCAAAGAATAAAATCTCTTTCGCGTACTTGTCCCTTTTGCGTCGGCTGGCTTCTCTTCCACTTATCCATCGGTTCAATAACTTCGACATCAACATATCATTTTTTTTTGGAATACATCGACATATCGGCACCCCCCTTGTCGTACTCGTCCCAGACACACTCACGACGGTCAAGGACCAACCTACACGCGCCCCCAATAGCCAGAAGCCCGCCGCGGACACCTCGAACAAAGTCAACATGCTTCAGACCACCATGGAGAACCTGGCTATCTCTACGGCGCAGCTAAGTGAACAACTACAGTTACCTTTGAGAGAGAAGGTTAGAGACCTCGAACAACAACTCGCTAGTATGGGCAGCCCCTGTACACACAACAACGCGCCCTACACTGACCCCCAAGGCACCAAGTTGCCAAACCTACAAAAACAAAAAACAGACACAAAGCCGGACTCCCCAAACTTAACAGCGAAGCTCGACGCACAAAGGCAGCAGCCATAGCGTTTCAACCTCCTGCCCCTTCAAGTTTCGAATTTATCCATTTCAGAGCCAAATTCCGCGTAAGTCGTGCCAATGTCCGACGTCATCTAAGCTCACTCGAATTTCGCTTCTGGTTTTTTTAAAGTACTATTTCTTTTAACATTGACGATCTGGCGACTCTACAGCGCATCCGCAACCGACCAATGGTGCAGCGGCTGGCCAAGCTAGCAGCTCTCATCGAAAATCCCGCGTCTGGTCTGGACTGGCAAGTGCCTCTCCGAGCAATGCGCCAAATCCGTGCCACAGCGACCAAAGAAGAGCTCTATCCGACGTGGGTGCCCAAAACCCTCCACGTCATCCACCGGTGGGACAAGGAGGCGCACTGGAAGGCCTTTTGGCGGTCACCAGTAACACCTGCCGTTTTTTTTTCGTCGGCTAAACTATTACGCGATTATTGCAACAACTTCCACCTCGATTTTCAAGCAGCAACTGCCCACACCATCGACTACGACACGTCCTCCTCCGATGGCAATTGCGACCAACACCAAAGCTACGACCATCCGGGAATGTATCAATGGCCCAAGCAAACTACCAACGAAGGCACCACGCACACACATGATCGTGAAAGCACTCGCCGCTATCCCTCCCTGGGCCACAGACGACGCTCGATCCATCTTGGAAGCCAAAGAAGGAAAAGCGACTCCATTGACATCGACAAAACCGAGCATTGTCCGACATCTATTGCACAGTAAAGCCGAATGGATGCACAGACCGGCACGCAAACCACCGGAGGCCGAGACCTAGCAATTTTGGCGGATCCCGACCATGGGCTGGAAGCAGCTGGAAGCGCATCTTCCAGGCCAGAGTACCGCACAAAGCTCTGGAAATCTGGTATCGCACATTGCACGGCAAGCTACCAACACGGGATCGCCTTGTCAAGCTCAAAATAGCCGGTGTAGAATCAGAAATTGTGCCCGATCTGCAAGACCAACAATGAAGAACCGGGCCACTTTTGGATCGCATGGCCCCAAAAACGCGCGTTTTGGTCGTCCATGTGGCCAGGCGTTCGCTGGACAGCCATCAGCGAATCCATTCGCGATTGCATATGGTGCTCCCACGAAGCCAAGTTAGACATGATTCAAAAAGTCGGATGGGGAATGGTGACCCTGTGGAGCCACCATTACCAATGCACCATGGGAGACGTACCATGGTCGCACAAATCCCTCCGCAGTCACCTCAAGGTGAACCTGGACTTCTTAGAGGACCAGACACCTCACTGATTTTGTATAAAAAAAAAGGCCTCTTCCGGCGGGACGAAAGCTATGTCTTACGCTCAGGCGGTTTCCATTGCCGCGGCTTTTAAGCCGTACAGGGTGCACCAAAAGGCACCCGAGAAAACCGCTGTTCTTGGAAAAGTGGCCATGGCGTAAACGAGCCAGACTCCAGATATAACCTGACCACCACCAATTAGCGGATGAGATCCGCCAACTGCAATACGACATCGATGAGCACATCACCCACGAAATGCAGCAAATCATTACCAGATCTGCCACCAGATGGGCGGAAAAAGGCGAAAGAAGTAACAAATATTTCTACCGCACGATCAAAGAGAGAAACAACAGTCAAACCGTCTTTTCTCTACTGACGCCCTCTGGAGATCGAGTGACATCCACGACAGATATCCTGCACACAGCCAATCTATTTTACCAGGAACTCTTCCAAGCTGAACGCCACGACTACAAAGCTTTGCAAGAATTACTCAAGGCAATCCCGAACGAAGCCATGCTATCAGCTCAACAGAGACGCGCAATGCTAGTCCCTCCCTGTATGGACGACCTGGAAGAATTGATAGCACACAGCCCCATTGAGAAAAACCCTGGACTGGATGGATTACCCTTTGAAGTGTATCGATATTAACACTCTTTCGCTTAAGGACCCCGACACTACCCCGGATAATCTTTTAAGCGCCAAATTACCCTCGATATCGCTACTTCACTACTGCAACACCCGCTCAGCGACTCGTTAACGATGCCAACGATACCGGACACGTCGTGGATGACGGTGTCCTACGCCCAGGTGCTCCAGAAGAACCTGCAGTCTCCTACGGCTCTGGTTCCACGTACCATGAGAAAGCAGACGGCTAAAAGCCGCAAGGACAGCATGGAGGCAACCACGTTGCGGGAGGATCCCACATACCGTGCGAAGAACTTGATGTCGAAGGCAACGACACTCTTGCAGAACGACCTGCGACCGGGGGCAGTTGTGTTTGACTTCCCCACGGACGAGTTTGTGGACTCGGCGGCAGCCTATGAATGTATTCAGGAACAGTTTGGTAAAGCCCTGACCAAGTCAGCTCACCCCATTACAAGATGGGCCGAGACAACGAAGACCGTATGGTGGTGGAGTACATACTTGCCAACAAGGAGAACACCAAGAAGGTCCTGGCGACGAGGACCCCGACCGCATCATCGACCTGTGGGAGAACACCAAACGAGCCATCAAGGCCACCACCAACCCACGTCAATGATAAATAAGACTTCAATGTGCATAGCAACCCTCAACGCGAGGACGTTGCCCACCACCACCCACAACCCACACAAGAACGACCTCCTGAAATATATCATCCAACACCGCGAACACGACATTGACATTATATGCGTACAAGACATCATCCACTCAACAGCCGCCTCCACAGACCCCAGTGAACAACAAATCGACCGACTGGAAAGACAGCTAGCAGGACGATCTTACTGCATCTCCGGCAAGATGGCCATTATATGCATCAACCGGAAATACCGACTTTCTGACACCACCATTTCCACAGACGGCCGCATAATGACGGCCACTATCTGGTGGAGGGCTCTACACGAGAAACTGCTCACGAGGACAAGAGGTCTGAATCGGCAAAAGCACTACGATGACCCCACCTGCGTCCTTTGCCAACAAACTCAAGAAGACGATGAGCACTTTCTTCTGGCTTGCCCGAAAAAGTGGCCCATCTTGCAGCATTTCCTTCCTGGCCTCACCAAGGAGGCCATCTCGAAATGGATTTGGTCTCCAGCCGACGTTCCACCTGAAAACTTTGTCTCTATCTGCAACGCCATCAACTCCAGTTGGGCCACCCACTGGAGATTCATCTTCGCCCCTCCTGGCTCTGTCCAACCGTCGGACACCCAGATGACATTGGTAGAATTATTATAATTATGAAATATTATTATTAAAGTACCCTTTTTGTATACAAAAAAAAATGTTCAACATGTTGATCGACTTCCTAATCCGATCCATCTGCAATTCCTCAGCAATCCGAGGCTACAAACCATGGGCATACTACTACGCCGACCTTCCGCACCATATGGACCCGGACATGACCATCAAGATTATGGCGTACGCAGACGACATGGTGGTCCTGTTGCGAGATCCTAAAGAATGGCACGCACTGCAAGGAATATATGGCATCTACGCCAAGGCATCCAACGCCCGTCTGAACGTACAAAAGACTGAATTCATATCCATGTCCGGACACATTTGGCCAGAATGGCAACAAGTAAAACGGAGCACTGGCGCATCATGGCACGATCGACACTCCCCATCAGCCACGAGGTACCTGGATTACTCGATCTACAGCGGCCAGCACCAATTACAAGTCTACTGGAACGGACTCACCTCAAAGCTGGAATTACACTGCCGAATCATGAGCTCCAGACGACTGACGATCAGAGGCACAAGTAATTCGCAAGACGCCAGATGCAAGTCGAGGTCGCCGCCCCAGAGCAGCAGCCGCGCCCACCGCTCAGGATTCAAGAGCGACAGAAAGTCACAGTGACAACAAAATAGTCCAAGTACTCCTCCGACAATCCGTCACCCCATGAACACGCACAAAACCCGCCCTTCCCCCATTATGTTTATTTTATATCACGTTTGAATGTACGAATTAAAGGTCTAAATTTCCAAGCAAACAAAAAAAAAAAAAAAGCTTCCTGGTTTCTCGAGACAGCGACCGACGATGAATTTATTTTTTTCGAGACATGCGATGCTGTTGGACAGGAAAGGCAATTGTGGAGTTTTTGACGATCTCGTGTTCGCGCATGACTTGATCAGCTGATGCTATTGGTCACCTGGGCGTCATATTTTTGCCCTACAGTTTATTTCTTGCGAGGTTGTTTTTCTTTTTCATTTCACCTCGCGTTGTTTCACATTTGACAAGGGGAAGAAATAATGGTTTCCGGGTTTGCTTTTACTGTAGAAGCAGACGGATTGAGCCAAGCTTCCAAGCGACCTTACCATCTCGATCTTCGCTTTGCGGCAAACATTGCAAAAGAGACGTTTGTCGCGGAAAGGGTGCAACTTAAACGACGCCTTCTTATTTGTCAGAGGCAAAACAAGTTACAGCAGCGTTTCATTGCGGACCAGCAGATTATTCAAGCAGCCAAGGCTCATCGTAGACAACAAGCGGATCATATTTTGACTTCGTTGACGGCAGCTGAGCGCAACCGAGTGGATCGATTAGAAAAGCGTCGATTAATCAACAAGAATCTTGTGGAACGAGCCAAGCAAATAGCTCGTCAGCAGCGTGCTCGAATTCAACGTGAACAAGAGCAGCGTCGTGTAGACCTTGAGCAACGGCAGCGAGAGACTGAAAAACGTCGAGCTGCCTTTTTGGAGAAGAACAAATCAAGAGTTAATTGCACCACCATGGGAATCACCAAGCTTGACCGTAAACTGATGGCACTGCTGGATGATTTTCATCGCCTGGGCCTTCCTGTCGTTCGCCAAAAAGAAACCTGGGTAGATTTCCACGCTCTGGGACAACTTATTCAGCAAAAGTCAGTCATTCTCAAAGTCAGTGACCTGCTCCAGATGTTGATGGCTGGCGCAGGCGATCAGGTGCATCCTGATCCTCGAATTTTCTTATCGGCGTACATGATTGTCACATGCTCTCATGATGTTATGCAGCACCCAGACCAAGCACAGGTATGTTTACGTAAAGCAGTCAGAAGCATGCGCTAAACTTTTTTTCATAGCACCTGATTGCTTCAGCAGCAACATTGCTAGAAAATTTCGAACGTGTGGTCCAACAGCCAACGGTGTCAACTACGGCACTAAACCAGGCGTGGCACAGGTACGTGGGCCATTTCAAAACCTGGCGGTCTGCCGACTGCAACGACCTAATCGCTGGAACAATTGATTACATCTTGGAGCTTCGAGCTATGTGTAAGCTTTTACATGGCGACGACAACCTCAAAAGGCAGCTGCGTGTTCAGGTGCAGCAAACAAAACGGAAACTCTATCGGATTGGAGGCAAAAAGGCGCTGACTATGCTGCGTACGAAACAAGTTGAACACGAAACTATTTGGAGCCAACCATCTGATGCTTCTCATCAGACAATTCAAGTGACAAATTCGCAATTGGCGCATGAATTGATCGTGGACCCTGGATTCCAGTTGCAGCGTGTCTCTGGTTCGAAAGACCATTTGGAAAATCGCATTCGAGACATCGCCTTGAAAGCGTATTTTGACGTGCTGCGAGACGATATTGCCCGCAACGTTTACAAGCCAACACTCTTGTCTACGCTACAAGCAATTCGTGCAAAGCTCTTGGGCATGGTGACTGAAGGACGTGAAACTCATCGACTTATTGATGAGTCGTTTGACTTGGAGTTGATTGAACAAGCGATGGACAATGGCGACCTTGACCTCTCCTTTGTGGTGTCTAGCATTCTTTCATGCATTAAGCAGCTGTGTGCACCTTGTCGAGATGAACACGTTGTCAAAATTGAAAACACTGCTGACCCTGTTGATCAACTTGAGCAGATCATGCCACTTCTTGACGATATGCTGCTCGACATTGCCAACTTTCAATTGCGTTCGGTTCAACCTTACTTGTCAACTGTTGCTCTTGATTACGAAAGAGATGTGTTCAAAAACTTATATTGTTCACCTGACGATAGCAATGTCATCAAATTATTGCCACGCACGCAACAATGGATCCAGCGCGAATTCGAGAAGTGGATGGCGGTTGAAACGCAGTGTAGCCAGGAACAGAATGCTGTTCTCGAACATGCACCTTCGCTAGAAGCTCTGTTTTATGACGGATGTGTGGCTTTACTTGAATGCTCCTCACCGGTGCCAGAGACATGGGAAATGGATGCCCATAGATTTATTCGAATTGAGCGGCATATACATCACATCGCTGTTGTTGCAAGCTTGACTATGATTTGTGGTAACCTTTGCTCAGTGCCGCTGAGCGAACGGAACCGACTTGGTGAACATCTTTTTGGGCTGCTGACTGGTCAAGAATTTAGTACGATGCAGCTTGCTCAGAAAATACTACATGTGCTTGACACAAACAGTCTTGTACACCCTGCAATGAGGGCTATTGTACCACGCATCTTGACTGGCGATGACTCTGTGTATACATTGCTGCGGCGTAGAATTTTAGATGCATTGAGGCAATCCATTATCACTCACACTACTTTGTCAACAACCGTGCTTGGCAAATCAAACCTTGATGTTATTCATGGTCCTCTAGCTCGACTCGCCTCTCAGGTTGACCGTTTGTGCCAGCATAATTTGGAAGTTTATCGCCCTTGGTACAGCTTGATTTTTTCCTTTTCCACACGAATTAAACAATAAAAATCTTTATGCGAAGGTCAGGCTTCCTGCAGTTCCAAATAAGGCAATCTGATTTGCAACGAAACCTGGTGTGGGAAATTGATCTCTTGTTTCCATGTTCTCCACTCCTTTTTTTGAACTTTGACCCGGAGCAAGCATGGATACCAAACTGGTGCGTGGACATAGACGAGCCTCTGTGTTTTTAACAGAATCAGAACTTCAAGACTTGCGTGGTAACTTAAACACAACAAAAGTATTAATGGAATATTCATTTTGTTGTGTTTCTCCACCAAACAGCTCGACAGCGTACATTTGAAGGCGCTTATTGGCGAACGTCACTTGCTGCGTTCTCCACTGGTCTTTTGATTCTCAAAGTTTTTACTCGCGAATTTTACAAAATTGGAATCACATTTTTTGCTTTTGGCTTGGCTCTGCTCGCTATTGCCCTCTGGCGTCGCAGAACAGCTGGAGACGTATTTGACCTGACTGTTCCTTTTCGAACGAGCGGAAACTGGATTATTCTGACGACGATTGTTACCCTAGCGTGCTACATTGTGCTATTTACGTTGCTGCTGAATATTTAAAATAAGTAAAGGTGTCACTTTGTGCATTTTCCAGGCTACGATCAATGCAAATTGATAGTGTACCTGTTTTTTATTCGGGTTTTCCTTGTTCAAAGTCTTTGACGATTTGATCAAAAAAGGAATCGGAGAGGAACACGTCTGCCGCTGTCAATGCAAGACATTTCGCTGCGCGCAGAGTTAACTCGTGCGCTTTTTCAGTGCGAGCAGCATTTGCAAATTCCTTGGTGTGGTTCGTCGCAGTGGTTTCAATGCCAAAAGCCGGATGAATGGACGGCACCTCATAGCTAAAGTTGCCCATGTCCGTCGATGCCGACGCGATCTTCTCTTCTTCTGAGCGAGGGAGGAACTTGACGCCTTCTTTTTCCATGTGCTTTTTGTAGCACTCAGCCATTGCCGTGTTCATGAAGACATCTATTTAAGGATTGGCTTCAATTCATTTCAAAATACAATCTCATTTTTACCATCGACAGGACCATAGGGTGCCCAGTACATTTTGTACTGACACCCAGTAGCGCGAGCAGCAGCCTTGAAACAATTCTCCATTTTTGGCTTCAATTCTGCAAGTTGATCACGAGTCACGGCACGTGCGTAGCATTTAGCAGAGCTGTAGTCAGGAATCACGTTGGCCTATAGAAAATCCGTCATTTGGAGTGTCAAAAAAAAAAAAAGGAGCTTACAGATTTTCCGCCACTCGTAATGATTCCGTGCATTCTGTTTGTAGGCAACGTTTGCTGGCGAAGCATGGCGACATTGTCCAGTCCAGCAAACATAGCATCGAGAGCGTTCACGCCATTCCAAGGCGCCATACCAGCATGAGACGCTTTGCCAAAGAACTCCACAATGAGAGTGTCAAGAGCAAGCATATTGGCATAAAGTCCATCTTGCGCAAAAGGATGCTTTTTTTTTTTACAAAAAAAAAGAAAGTACATTAATTGATGATTTTTATGCGACAAAGTGACATTACCAACATCATTGCTACGTCGACACGTCGTTTCACTTCGCCTGATTTGACAAGTGTGATTTTGCCGCTGGTCGACTCTTCGGCTGGTGTTCCAAACAAGACCACGGTGCCCTTAATTGCATCGTTCTCGAGAAGTTTTTTCGTGGCGAGTGCACAGGCGACACCAGAAATTGCAATAAGGTTATGGCCACAACCATGCCCGACTCTGCAAAGAAGAAACAATTCGTTTAAATCTCTTTCACGGGACATTGAACCCAATGCTTACCCAGGCAGCGCGTCGTATTCTGCACAATATCCAATCTTTCGACCAGGTCCATTCGAATACTCGGCAATGAATGCCGTCTCCATACCAGCAGCGTTGCGAGTGATATGAAAGCCTTGGCTTTCCAAATAATCCGTCAAAATTTGACAAGCGTGATATTCCTGGTTGCCAAGTTCAGGGTCATCGTGGATCTTGGACGAGGTGGGGTATTACGTTAGTTTTTCAAACCATTTTTAAAAAAAATTTACAATACCTTGAGGCTAATTTCGCGCAAAGATGTGCTTGCTTGCTCTATGGTATTGTACACCAAGGTTTTCACGTCGTTTGGCGTCATGATTATGTGAACAAAATGCGAGAAAATGCATTGGCTGGGACACTGCGAAATTTATAAGCGCAGGTGCGCGCATTTGTTTCTCCGACGCTGGTTGGTGTCCTCCGAACCAACGGAGGAGCCGGGACTGTTGAAAAAAAAAAAAAAAACCACACGTGGCTAGATGCCAAATACGTTTTTCTTTCTGTTTTTCTGAGAATCCATTGCCATGGCATCTAATGACGATTATGCGCCACTGAATGGTACGCGACACAACTGATGATTCAGCTCTTTCTAATTCTGCTATGTCTTTTATTTTCTCAGATCAAACCCCCAGTGATATGGCAAACTCGTTTTTGCATTCGATGGACCAAGAGTTGACGAATCCTCCTAGCAGCGAGCGTTATGACCGTAAAATTGATGGAAGCTGCATGGACAATCGCTAATTTATGCACGAACTCGTATTATTTTATTAGAATATAGGGATCATCGTATGCACGATCCTTATGCTCAAGCAAGTCGATCGTATGATGATCGGCATTATGACCGTGAACGCCGATCGCGTCGCGAACGTTCCCGAGAACGCGTCAGATCTAGGGAACACAGGGAGCGTCGCAGCGACCGAGATTATCGTCGGGGCCAGAGACGCAGTGTAAGCCCGCGTGATCGCCATCGCAGCTCGAGTCGCCGCCATGACGCTGACATTATTCCTCTGCACAAACGGACGCGACGTGTGAACAATTGGGATATTCCTCCACCCGGCATGGAGGGCATGACTGCGCAGCAAGTGAAACAAACTGGTAATGCGCTAACCCCCCCCCCACGCACACGCATTAAATCGTTTTTATTGCATAGGCATGTTCCCATTGCCTGGACAAGTACTTGGCACGAAAACTCCACAGTCATTTGCACCTCCTACGGAATTTGGCTATGGCAACGAATCAGCTTGGCAACACGGCAACCGGGAGCACCATGATCGGGGCCCTCTTCCACCAATTTCATCCGCAGCTAGACAAGCCCGTCGGCTGTACGTTGGTCAAATTCCACCTGGTATTGACGAACGCTCGGCTGTTGGCTTTTTCAATGACGCAATGGCGGAATTGCAAGGTGCTGCTGGTTCCTATGTTACAAGTGTGCAGATCAACCATGAGAAGAGCTACGTTTTTGTAGAGGTAAGCTGACAATGGTGCAATTGAAGCAGGATGCTGATTTTTTTCTTATAGTTTCACACTCCCGAGCAAGCGACAGCTGCAATGGCATTTGATGGCATCATCTGGAATGGTCAATCGGTGAAGGTGCGACGACCAAAGGATTATGTGCCTCCCGTTGATGGAGATTCAGGTACGACTTGAAATTACAAGTAGAAGTGTTTGTGACAGAATTTAAATTGTTTCCTAGCAGGCCAGCCTCAAACCAACGCAGCTGTCCCTGATTCTACGGACAAAATATTCATTGGTGGACTTCCAACCTACCTCACGGACGACCAAGTGAAAGAATTGCTGCAATCATTTGGCGAATTGAAGGCGTTCAATCTTGTGAAAGAGGCTACTGGCCAATCAAAGGTAAAATTGATGCAAACATTCTTTAAACAGCAGAATTCTCATCATTTTAAAACAAAAGGGATACGCTTTCTGTGAATATTTGGACCCCAATGTCACAGACCTGGCCTGTCAGGGATTGAATCAAATGGAAGTTGGCGAGAAGAAGCTGATTGTGCAGCGTGCGAGCGTGGGAGCCAAACAAGGTGCGATTACAGGTGCCAATGCTATTGCTGTCGAACCGCGCAGCCTCGTAACGGACTTGCCTCTTACTGGTGCAAATGACGACGATGTCACCGTTGTTCTCCAGCTCATGAATATGGTTGTGCCTGACGAACTAGAAGATGACGAGGAATACCAAGGTAAGTTGCATTCAGCCATTATATACCATGATTAACATTACGATCTTCGTAGATATTTGGGATGATGTCGCTGAAGAGTGCGGAAAATTTGGCGAAATGGTGGACATGAAGATTCCTCGTCCAAGCAAAGATCGTGCAGTCCCTGGTTGTGGCAGTGTAAGTTCATTGAATGTCATTTGGTTAGCCGCTCTGACCATTTTCTGCGTAGATTTTTGTTCGATACAAGTCGATCGACTATGCCAAGACCGCTTTGCAGGCGCTAGCCGGGCGAAAATTCGCTGACCGAACTGTCGTTGCTTCGTATATTGACGAAGAAAGCTACATCAATGATTATTGAATGCATTTACCGATTAAAAAAAAAATGCTGCTTACGTTTGACAAACTTTTCATAAAGCAAAATGCCTTGCGTCCCCATCGATTGAGCACAAGTGGCCCCTGATTTTCCTGCCTGAATCTTGTGCCACAATGGACGCTTTCCGTGGATGTGTCAAAAATGAGCAGCATGTGAGTCATGTCATATTGGTTCGCCGATTTGTTGGGTGTGTTTTTTTTTCAAAAATCCGATCCCTGAATACTTTTTCACAGGTTCTTTTTCTTTTTCAAACTGTTGTCAACCAGCCATGGCTACTGACGTGTCTAAAGTATCCATTCTTGGGGAAGAATCCATTATTCTTGGTTTCCATCTCACTGAATACATCGCCAGTGATGTTGTGAATAATATTCCTGCCTCCAATTATGTCTTGATCACTGACTCAAATCTGGCGCCATTGTATTTGGATAAGTACACGTCATGTTTGCAAGAAGCTTGTCAACAAAAGGCCGAGAAAGCGAATGAAAAGCCTGCTCGCATTTTCACTCGTGTCCTTCCTCCTGGTGAAACCAGCAAATCGCGCGAGACCAAGGACGCGATTGAAGATTGGCTTCTTTCCAATGCCGTTACGAGAGACACGTGCTTTTTGGCTATGGGCGGCGGTGTCATTGGCGATCTTGTGGGATTCGTTGCTGCTACGTTTATGCGTGGCGTGCCTTTTGTCCAAGTTCCCACCACTTTGCTGGCTATGGTTGATTCGTCAATTGGCGGCAAGACTGCTATTGACACTCCAGCCGGCAAGAATTTGATCGGGGCTTTCTGGCAACCCAAGCGCATTTTCATGGACATGATTTTTCTGAAGACGCTTCCTGAGCGTGAATTCTCAAACGGCATGGCGGAAGTCATCAAGGTATGAACTGACACGTGCATGCATCAAATGAATTAGACGCGCTAATTTTTTTTTTGTTTTTGCACGTTTCGGTTGAATTAGACGGCTGCTATTTGGTCTGAATCTGACTTTGTCAAGCTTGAAAGTGGCGTGGAAGCTGTTCGACAAGCGGTGCTGAACAGCGACGATGCTAGCCTCAAGCAAGGTATGCAAAGATATACGGGATGACAGCACGTTCTTACGCAAAAAGTATTGAATGGATTAGGATCTTCCTTGGCTACGAGAACCCCTGAGCAAACACTCTTGTTGGATGTTATTCTCGGTTCTGCGCGCGTCAAGGCCCACATCGTCACTAATGATGAACGCGAAGGTGGTCTGCGTGGCTTGCTCAACTTTGGACATTCCATTGGCCATGGTATCGAAGCACTAGTCTCTCCGTTGCTTTTGCATGGCGAATGTGTGTCAATTGGCTGTGTCAAGGAGGCTGAACTGTCGCGCAATCTCGGCCATTTGAATCCTGTGAGTGTTGTCCGCTTGGCTAGATGCCTTTCTTCGTACGGCTTGCCCATTAGCCTTGACGAGAAGAAGGTTAAGGACCGCATCGGCAACTTGTACTGCCACGTGGATGATATTATGACTGTCATGAAGGTTGACAAGAAAAACCAAGGCGACAAGAAGCGCATCGTGCTTTTGGCGAAAATTGGCCAGACCTTGGAACCCCGCGCGTCCGTTGTAGCTGACTCGGATATCCAAAAGATCCTGGCCCCTGAGCAATTGGTGTTTCCTGCCACCGAACTGCCGTCGGGCCCGAAAAAGACGTTTGAATTGACAACGCCTGGCTCCAAGTCGATTTCCAACCGTGCTCTGCTCATTGCTGCCCTTGGTGAAGGCACCACTCGCGTCAAGAACCTCTTGCATTCGGATGACACCCAATACATGCTTGCTGCCTTGACAGACTTGGGTGCTGCTGATTTTGAATGGGAAGACAATGGCGAAACTTTGGTAGTCCATGGTGGAGCCGGCCGTTTGCAGGTTCCCAACGCTGAACTTTATGTTGGCAACGCAGGCACAGCGTCGCGCTTCCTCACCTCGGTGTTGACCATGATTCCAACGTCCCAACCTCAAGGACCCCCGGCCGCAATTCTCACCGGCAATGCTCGCATGAAACAGCGCCCAATTGCCCCTCTTCTCACTGCTCTTCGCAGCAATGGATCCAGCATTGCCTGTGTTGAAAAGGACGGCTTCCTGCCTATTGCGGTCACTCCCAATGGCGGATTCCGGGGCGGTCGCATTGAATTGTCTGCGTCCATCTCCTCTCAATACGTGTCGTCCATTCTCTTGTGCGCCCCGTACGCGAAAACTCCTGTGGAGCTGGTTTTAACTGGTGGCCAAGTCATTTCTCAGCCGTATATTGACATGACAATTGCTATGATGGAATCGTTTGGCGCGCAGGTGGAACGTTTGCCCGAAAACACCTATCGCATCAAGCAAGGCATTTATCGCAATCCAGAAATGTACCTTGTGGAATCGGACGCCAGCTCTGCCACGTATCCTTTGGCGCTCGCTGCAATCACCGGCTCCACGTGCACTGTGACGAGCATTGGCTCCAAGTCTCTTCAAGGCGACGCGACGTTTGCTATAAACGTTTTGCGACCTATGGGATGCAAAGTCGAACAAACGGAGACTTCCACCACCGTTTCTGGTCCCCCTGTTGGCCAATTGCGCCCTCTGCCTGAAATTGATATGGAAACGATGACGGATGCCTTTTTGACTGCCAGTGTTCTTGCAGCTGTCACGCAGCCGTCCTCCCCGAGCCAAGAAAACATTACTCGAATCACTGGCATCGCTAACCAGCGCGTCAAGGAATGCAATCGTATTGCTGCCATGGTGCATGAGCTGAACAAATTTGGTGTCACTGCTTCTGAGCTTCCTGACGGCATCCAAATCCATGGCAAGGCTATCCGGGAACTTTCGTCGCCCAAGCAAGGCGTCCACTGCTATGACGACCATCGAATTGCCATGAGCTTTGCTGTCCTTGCGAGCGTCGTCCCCAATGGCACCATTATCCAGGAAAAGAAATGCGTGGAAAAGACGTGGCCCACATGGTGGGACGATCTCGAGCGCAAAATGGGCGTGCGTCTCAACGGTGTCGACCAAGGTCAGCTTCAAACAGACGCGGCTGCAGGTTTCAAGAAGACTCGTCCTGGCAACAATGCGTCGGCTGTGCTAGCTAACAATGCTAAATCGATTGTCATTGTCGGTATGCGTGGTGTTGGCAAGACGACATTGGGTCAGCATGCTGCTGACGTGCTTGGTTTCAAGTTTGTGGACGTGGATCAATACTTTGAAGAGACTCTGAACACCACGGTCTTTGACTATATCAACACTTGGGGATGGGAGCAATTCCGCATCAAGGAAACAGAGGCGCTCAAGGCTATCCTCGCCAAGGATTCGAGCTATGGCCGTGAATATATCATTTCTTGCGGCGGAGGCATTGTGGAAACGGCTGAATCCCGCCAGGTTCTCAAAGAACACATCCGCAGCGGCGGCAAGGTTTTGCACTTGGTCCGCGATATCAATCAGGTCATTAGCTATCTGAATCGCGACAAGACGCGTCCGATGTTTGGCGAGGATATGACGGCTGTGTGGCGCCGCCGAAAATCGTGGTACCGGGAGGTCTGCAGCCATGAATTTGTTGCGCATGTTGATCAGCTGACGGAAACTGGCTGGGTCGCTCCCAATGATTGGCTTGCTATTAAGCAAGATATGACAAGATTCCTGCAATTCCTCACTGGTCGCCAAACCAATCAAGTGAACAATTCGCCGCGCCGTCTGGGTCTTCCTACTACTTTTGTGTCCTTGACAATGAAGGACTTGCGTCAGTCGTTGGATGACCTCACAGAGATTTGCGAGGGCGCTGACGCCGTGGAATTGCGTGTCGACCTCTTGGAGCAAGCAGACAAGAATGGCGACCAAGATCATGTCGAGTATATTGGCGATCAGTTGGCCATCCTGCGACGCCATGTGAACATTCCTGTCATTTTCACCGTACGCAGCAAGAGTCAAGCGGGCGCATTCCCTGACAATGATGAATCCGGCATGTTTAATCTTTTGCAATGGGGTATCCGCTGGGGATGCGAGTATGTGGACGTTGAAACCATCTGGTCGCCCAATTCGATTGAATCGCTTGTTCTATCCAAGGGACATAGTCTCTTGATTGCTTCGTGGCACGATTTGAATCGCCAGACTCTCTGGGATGGTAAGGCCATTCAAGTCAAGTATGATCTGGCCGATCGCTTTGGTGATTTGATCAAATTGGTTGGCACTGCCGAGTCGCTGCAAGACAACATGGCTTTGGAAACGTTCCGTGCCACCAAGACCGAAGGAAAGCCTCTTATTGCCATCAATATGGGCGCCGCTGGACAATTGAGCCGTGTGGTGAATGACTGTTTTACTCCAATCACACATGCTGCGCTTCCTTGCAAGGCTGCGCCTGGCCAACTCTCGCTTGCTGATATCTATCGCGCCCGCCATCTCATCGGTCTTCTCCCTGCCAAACGGTTCTGGCTAATTGGCACTCCAATTCAACACTCCATGTCGCCAACTTTGCATAACACTGGGTTTAAAGTTCTAGGCCTTCCTCATGAGTATGGTCTGCAAGAATGCCACATGGTTGAGTATGCCGAGGATGCCTTGTTTGACGACAATTTTGGCGGAGCATCGGTGACCATCCCCCACAAGGTCGCTATCATGAAGTACCTGGACCAAGTTACCGACAATGCTCAGGTGATTGGTGCTGTCAACACTGTGTCTGTGCAATATGAGCACGGCAAGCGCAAACTTGTTGGCGACAATACCGATTTTGTGGGCATCATGCGCCGCGTTCAGCCTTTGATGCTTGATGCCTCCAATCCTCCTGAGCAGGGCCTGGTCATTGGTAGCGGAGGTACAGCGAGAGCTGGGCTTTACGCACTTTACAAGATGGGCATCAAGAAGATTTACTTGTGGAATCGCACCGTCTCCAAGGCTTATGAACTGCAAAAGACGTTTGAACCCTTGTTCGCCATCCACGTGATCGAGCAACTGGATTCTTCCATCGAGCCCGGTGTCATTGTCTCCACTGTTCCAGCTGACAGCGGCATCGAGTTGCCCGAACGTTTGTTTGGCGGTATTCGTGGCATCATTTGCGACATGGCCTACAAGCCTCGTCGCACCAAGCTTCTTTTGCAAGCCGAACGTAAGGGCTGGTCGTGCGTTGAAGGCATCGAGGTCCTAATCTCCCAAGGAATTGCTCAATTTGAAATTTGGACTGGCAAGCACGCCCCGATGCAAAAGATGGAGCAAGAAGTCCTGAAGAAGTACGAATTGTAGTGTAATAAATTGTGAGGCTTGTTCGCAACCACACCTTTTGAGTAGTTCGATTTCCGTTCTCATCACTTCATGGAGTTGACCATTCAAGAAAAGGATTTTTACAGCAGCAGAGTCCATGCTTAATTTTTCATTCAATGAACTCTTGCTGCTCCTCGGCACATGTCGTGTCTCTCATGCATGTTTATTCTTGTGTGCTTATAATTTGGAATTTCTGACACGCTTCGTCGTTGGAAAATGTCGCGACTCATCAAAATTGCACTTTCTCCGGAAAAACGCCCCGCCCTCACGTTTCCTCGGCACATCTCTTGTCACTCAGGATTGTTCTTTTGTGGTTTAAATTTGGAATCTCTGACGCGCTTCGTTACTGAGAAATGACGCATCTCGTAAAAATTGTATAAATTTGGGATTTATTCAGGAAAAACTCATTGCTCTCGCGATTCCCCGGCACAACTCGCGTCTCTCATGGTTGTTTTTCATCGTTTAAATTTGGAATTTCTGACGCGCTTCGTTGTTGAGTAAAGGCGCGTCTCATCAAAACTGCATAAATTTGGCAGAAACTCAGGAAAAAACCCGCTACTCCTCGGCATATCTCGCGTCTCTCATGATTGCTATTGCGTGGTTTATCATAGGGGATGAGCTGGGGAAATGAGTGCATAAAATTTTGTACCACGCTACGATTATGCGACGTTTACGCGTAAAAATCGAAAACTTGGTTGTTTCGACTTTCCCTGTTCTACTTTTCGTGTCCGTGTTAATCTCTATTTTTTGCATTTAGCTGCCTATCATTGTTTATTATCAACGTTGGTATTTTTGCTTTGCTCGCTCGCTTGCAAAAACGATTAGCTTTCAATTTTGCGAGTTGTGACTTTTTTTATATTCGCATGCGAAGACGACAGATTACAGTAGAACAAGAAGCGGGGGCTCAGAATCACATGGCGCTGTTTTTAGGGTGTGCATTATGATGTCTTAAAAAGGAAAACCAGTGCGTCCGAGAGCAAAATCCTTGAAAGTGACCGTCCAAACAAACAATGACGCATTCCAAAGATTTGTAAATTGTATGTCTGTGCTATATCGTTGAATGTCACTGATGCCACGCTTCAAAATGCACCAGATCTTCCAGGGGGTCAAGCATCTTACTGCTGCACCCCTTGATCTTGGGGAAAAAAGAGTGCAAAGGTGTTGTTTGTTTTCAAAGGGATAAATTAATCCGTGTTTAATGTGCACAAACCTGGTAAATACATGAATGCAGCAGAGGATGCATTGAATCACGAAAAAGGTATACCTGGATGGCGAGAAACCGGCCTTGAAAAATATCTTTCTTTCGTGTAAAAATATCAATGTGGATCTGTACCTTACTTTGGATGGCGGCTAGCACGCTGTGTGTGATGGCCAAACTGCGGACCTATGAATTGGAAATCACAATGGGGGAATTGGATCCTGATTGCAGCGGCATTACTCATCGCGTGCTTATGGTCAATGGTCAATATCCGGCTCCACCAATCTACGCTACCCTTGGTGACGAGGTTCGCGTTATTGTACGAAATGCCATTTCCTCAAACGCCCCGACGACCATTCACTATCATGGCATTCTTCAAATTGGCACAACGGAATCGGATGGCATGCCAGGTGTGACTCAAGCTCCAATCCAGCCCGGCGACGAATTTGAGCAACGTTTTCGCTTGATTGATCAATCTGGAACGTACTTTTACCATGCGCATGTGGAATTACAAGATGATGTCATACAAGGACCGTTTATTGTCTATCAATCAGAAGACGATTGGCCAGAATCAGACAAACAGCTGCATGATGGCCCATTCCATTATGATGGTGAGCGCACTATCCAATTGTCTGAATGGTGGCATCAAGAGCAAGGAGATCGGCTGAACTATTACATGGGCAATCAATACAACGGATTTATTGCGGCCGATTCCTATCTTGTCAATGGTCGTGGGATGACTAGCGATTCAAAGTCATCTTGTCCTGGATATGCAGCATTGGAAGTCGAGCACGACAAAACCTATCGATTCCGTGTCATTGGTGGTCTCACATTTGCAACGGTCGGCCTAGCCATTGCCAAACACAAAATGACAGTCATTGAAGTAGACGGTGATTTGATCGAGCCCTTTGAAACGGATTACCTTGAAGTCTCCTCTGGCCAGCGCTTTTCCTTTTTATTGAACACTGATCAAGAACCAGGTGCATCTTACAATATTGAAGTCAAGCCATTTTGGATCACCAACACAACTGCACGTGGCCGCGCAATCCTCAAATATGGCGGAAAATCGCATTCACAGGGTGCTTTGGCGCGTGGCTCTGCGCTTGATTCATCGCAACCGCAATTTCCAAAGGAGAAGTCTCAATGGCTGTTCCCCGACATGACTCCATTAGAATCCAAGGAATTGCACGACTTTACAGCACCGCCAGATCGCACGGTTGTGTTGATGCCCAAAGAAAGATTGACTGCCAATAACAAGACGCGCTGGTTTATCAACGATCACCCTCTGCCGCATTGGAAGGTTCCTGTCATCGAACAGCTGCGCCACCGCAAGACAAGACGACAATTGAACGCAACAGCAATTGATTTGAATACGCACGATAATTGGGATGGATACGACACTTCTATGAAAACATATCCGATAAAACGCAATGAAGTTGTGGACTTTGTCATTCACACGACAACACTTTTGAACCAAAATATCTGTGCTGGTAATTGCCATTTGCCTTTGCTTTGATCAGATATTCTGACACTTTTTTTTGGAATTGATGCAGCGCATCCTTGGCACTCCCATGGTCTCAAACATTTCCCAATTGCCTATGGTGCTGGAAAATATAGCCACGAGCACGACAGGGACATTCGAAACTACCAACACCCTATTCCTCGCGACACAACACTGGTGTATCCCGACGGCGAGCAATACACGGAGCCTGGTGTGCCTTGTGGATGGACAAAGGTCCGTTTATTTGCTGTCAATCCCGGGCTATGGGCTTTCCATTGCCACATTACAGGCCATATGCTGCAGGGAATGATGATCGTCATTGAGATGGCGCCTGAGCAAATCTCGTACCTACAATAAACGCAAATGACTTTTTATTTGGGTGGGCTGGGGGCGAAATGACGGAAATTGAACTCAGTGCGCAGCGTGAAAAGGTGCGGGTCCAAAAAAAAAAAAAAAAAAAAATCGAGCAAATTTTTTTTTCTTTCCCTCTTTCGTTATTGTCAGCGCAGCAAAGATCAAAATGGGTGTTGTTCCCGACGAAATTGGTAAGTTTTGTAGCCAAGGAAAATTAAAGAAAAGGCAAGTTCGTGCTTTTCCTGATCCATTGCTTTAAAATGGTACTAGATCATAATGAATTGCGAGTTATCTTGAAAAGTCTCAAGATCAAGGTGCGAGATTTGAAAAACGACGTCCAGCCTTTGTTGCAAAAGTAAGTGAAATATTATTCAATGGCTGTTTATCTGATGGATTTTTAGATTAAAGGAAGGGGAACTCAAGACAAGTCGAGGAATCTCATTTTTGGAAGTCAAGTATCAAGTGCTGCTGCAATATATCTCGCAATTGGCCATTTTTGCTTACGCCAAGTTGTCTGGCAAACAGATTGAGGGTCATTCTTTGATTGAGTCCTTGGTGGAATTGCGCATTGTCCTGGAGCGCATTAAACCAATTGAAGCAAAATTGAAGTATCAAATCGACAAATTAGTGCGACAGTCTGTGCTGGAATCGCAAGCACCGGGCCAAGCTGTTGACGATCCATTGTCATTCAAGCCCAATCCAATGAGCTTAATGGACAAGGAGGGCCAGGATGAAAACGAGGACAATGACAGTGATGATGGCAGCGAACCAACATCTGGCGTGTATCGACCCCCGAAAATGGCTCCTGTCACCTATAATGAGCTATCTAGCAAGACATCCAAAAAGGACAAGGACGAACAACGCATGCGAGAACGTGCTACGCGTTCAAGTATGATGAAGGATCTCATGGTTGACATGAACGACGCCCCTGAAGAATCTGGTGTGTATGGAGGTGTCCACGATGACATTAACTTTAGAAGCCAGATGGATCGCAAGCTTGCTGAAAAGAAAGACTATGAGGAGAACAATTATGTCCGTTTGCAAGTCACACGAAAGGAAAAGAAGCATCTTCGCAACAAGGACAGGATGCTTGGTCGAGAATTTGAGGTATACATGACCAATTCATCTCGTATTCCCCTTCTCATCCCTTTTTTTCGCGAATAGAATCTGAGTGAGCTTGGAAACTTGGTTGGCATCCGTGAGGTGAACGATATAGAGAATGAACGACTGAAAAATGTGTTACACCGATCTTCACGCCGATCTGATGGGAGCGCCGGCACAAAGAGAAGATCAAGCGGCATCACCGGCTCTGGGCCTTTGAAAAACAAGTTCCAACGAAACATGCATTTCTCATCCCGTCAAAAATCCAACAAGTAGTATTAAAAAAAACCATTGTGTGCTGAATCATCCATCATCAACCATTGGGAAAGGGGGCGGAATTGAGGGATAAAAAAATAAAAAAATAAAGAGGCAGATCATCCGCCCATCAACGATCCAAGAGCAAAATCTAATCTCAGTTTTTATTGTGCTCATTTTAATTTTTGAAACATCTTTGCAAAACACGAGATTATTATTTTGCGAATTGCAAGTCCCAAGCTGGTAAGAGGCGACGCTGAAGCACTTGGCCCACAGATAACTCCAAACCATAGGTGAGGGGGGCCAAGAAAACAAAGACACGAAGATGCAAGAGCAGCAACAATGAAGCAGCAATAAATGATTTGCGCGTCAAAATGGTGGTGGTGGCGCCACGCTCATTTTCAACACCGTTGGTGAAGAAAAATTGATACAAACTTCCAACAAGCATATAGCCACAGGTAGCTGCCGGAAGATAATGATGCAGGAACAAATCACGGCCCATCATGAAGAAGGGGAAATAATGCATGAACCACAGCAATGTAAAAAAGGTCGTCGCGCGGATAAAACGGCGTTCAACATCTGGGGGGCGAAATAACATCAGTATTATTATTTTTTTTTGCAATAAAAAACGCAAAATTCTTATAATACCTGGACGCATGATGTGTACTTGACGACGCTTGGCGATGGCCAGGACACTGGCCATGACAACATATACCGGTATACACACGAGGATAGCCCACCAGCCGGTCAGATTGCCGCACAGATAAATCTGCGAGCGCGATTCCTTGTTTTGCCAGTACGCAATGCCTCGACGCATCCATGCCCATGTGTACGGCTTGGATTGATATGGATGCTCCGTGACAAGTCGTGCATTATGATCCAACATCAAGAATTGCAACTCCATAAACTTGGCCATAAACGGCATTGGCTTGACCTTCTTATCCGGACCATATTCCTCGCCTTTGGCTGTCATAAATCGTGATCAGAATCGCGCGTTAATTAAACATGTCATGTGTCTTACGTCGCTCTCCCAAGACATTGTGAACAATCCAATCGTTTGATTTGTCACTTTGTTTCTTGTTGCCATTGGCATCAAAATGACCTTGGCCCCAGTCTGGCAGCGCCTTATTTGTGGAAGAGATGGCGACGTTGTGCGGCACACTAATTAGGCGGAACGTCTGAATATCACTCTTCCAAGGTTGGCCTTGGCTTTCCGTCTGCAATGACAACTTGAAGTATGTATTGTTGAGCTTGTGTTCTTCTACAGTCTCCAGGTTCTTAACCGTCATCTCCATATTGGATGACTTCAAGGGAGAGGCTACATCATGTGTATATAAAATGCGATTGGAGACTGCGTGCTGCAGCTGCACCACGGCGCCATCCATGACCTTGGCCCCCAATTCTTGCCCCGCCGTCGGAAGGATGCGCCAATAGGAATTGCGATCCTTGTTGCTCTTGATGCTGACAATGAACCCTTTAAATAAAAATGCCAAGTCAATGACCACTCATCTCGTGTAGGATGAAGTTTTAAGGTGTCCTTGTGTTACCTTGGCTGCTGATGCGACCGTCTTCGTAGCGCTGTGGATATTGATTGTCTGATGATTGCAAAAAATAGCTACTTTGCTTGTGCTCGATGATGAAGGTGTCGTTGTAATGAATAACTAAAAAATAATGAAAGAAAATAGGATATTTAGTTGAAAATAAGATCTTTTTTTAATTTTTCTTTTACTTACACCGAGCATTTTTGACAAGAGGACTATCTTTGAGTGTGGCTTGAAACGTCAGACTCATGTACTTGTCACCAGGACCTGACAATGGAAGTACAGCAAAGTGAATCCAAAAAAAACCAAGATAAAGAATTATTGGCGTCACAATCAACGCAGCAACACGTGCCAGAAAGTGAGACACCACTTCATTCTAATCGCAATATAAAATTAGTATTTTATATTCTTAATCTCATATTTTACTGCACTTGCAATCGAAAGGCCGGATGAAACATCCAGCAGCTCCCAGAGATCCATGATGACGGCGAAACCCACAGAGATAATTACAAATGAACCCACCAGCTTGACGCTACATGCCGAATTCGTCAGTCGTCAGTCGTTTTTCACAAGCAACCAAGCTTACCTGAGTGTACAGGCCAAGGCTGCACCCGTCAGAAAGAGCCAAAGCCACCATTCTTTGGTGAATGATCTAAAATGACAAAATTGAGCCACGAATATACTTTTCGCATGCCATTGTGTGCAAGCAAGTCAGTTATTCTTACTTGTGGCGTAGACCACGCGAGCGGACAAACGCATAAACAGAGCAAAGCATGAAAAAGATCAGGAAGCTGTCGAGAAGAATAAGGCGACTTTGCGCCACCATGGCATTGTCTAAAAAAAATGAAAGGGCAACAAGTCATAATGAGCAGAAGAAAAGAAGGGCATTTGCAAAATGAACATTACCAAATGCATACAAGAGAGCTGTCAGGCCACATGTTAGCCACGAATGCCCCGAATTACGCATGATGCTGTAAAGAAGCCCACAATTGAGGACATTGACGGTGGCTGGAAGCAGGCGAATAGATATATAAGGAATGCGGTTCGTGATATAGCTATCACCAATAGACGTAAAATCAAAATGACCGTCATAACCGACCATGTACGACCAAAAGGCGAGAATCATCTTAGCCAGCGGTGGATGAACATCGAAAAAGTATGTGCCTCTGATGTAGAAGCTTGAAAATTTTCCAAAGTGCACCTCATCAAACCTTTGGGAAATTGGAGTTTAGTGAACGTTTGTGTGTTTTTACAAATCTTACACAACTTCTGCCGGATGCCAGATTTTGAAATATGTGAGGATTGCGCACACTGCCATGATACCAAGTTGCAGTGTCCGATGCAATTGATTCTGCTTTTGCATTTGCTGCGCGAACTAAATCATATAATGTTTTTATTGGGGTTTCTTGAGAAAACGCGTATTTACCTTCTTTTCTTTAAGATCAATGGCCTCGTCTGGCTCACCAGCTGCCACGGGCACCCAAGAGCGGCGACCAGAGCTAGAGCTATGCCGGTGCCGAATCTGATGCATTTCTGCTTGGAGTAAAAAGAAAAAGAAAAAGAAAACAAGGTGAAATATTAAAAAAATGAATCAAGATAAATAGGATGCCATTGACAACAGCCATTAATCAAAATCAAGGAGACAGACTAGGGAAAAGAATGTAAGGGGAGGCAGAGGGAAGCACTTCATTCCTCTCCACTAATATGGCCAAATGAAGGCAGATGCGTACACTACCCCTTTTTACACTAGCAAATCCCATCCATTGGTTATACGTGGAGCATATGGGCACGCACCATTGTCTTTGCGTATGAAGAACGTCGTTTAGACCACGCTCCAAAAAAAAAAAAAAATCAAATGGAATATTATAACGGTAATCGCGACATGCCCTCAGCAATTGAAACAAATTGGCGCAGCATCAAAATTTTTTTTGCTGCCAGCTTCTCGGCTCCGTGCTCCAAACGATACAATGCACCGCCGATGAGCCGTTTCTCTGCACCCGAAACAGGTAAGAAAACCTGATCATTGGCGATGGCATCAATGCTTGCAGGATCCCGAAAATCTCGAGAAAGCTGGAGTTTAGCACCCTGTTCCACGTGTTGTCCAAAATGAGCGACACGCGGGAAGACGTCACTTTGTCCCCCTGGGCCGTTGAGATTCTTTTGCCACGGCAATATGGCCACCATCCAACAGAAGTGTCCTTTTGATGCAAAAAAAAAAAGAGGAGAAAGGTTGCGCGGGGATTAAATCCAGATGCCTACAAAAACCTGGTTTGGAAGCCACTTTTTTCATTGCCCACTCCCTCAATTCTTTTTCTTGTCGTCTCTACCCGCTCATATACAAAGTATGGATCAGCGCAACGTCATTGGGTCTTTGATGTTCTGCGATGAATGCGGCAATCTACTGGACATGCCAGGTGACACTGAGGATATCATTCGCTGCCAGCTGTGCGGTTTTGGTCACCAACTCGAAAGTAAGACCTTTTTGATCACGGCAGAAGTGAAATGATCCTGTTTCTCGTTGACAACCCACATTTTCTGCCACTAGATACCAATCCTATTGAGGTTATCACAGCATCGTCTGAACGTGCATTCCAGTCGGCTCTGAAGGCTAAGCGACAGCTTGTCCAAAATAACACGCATCAACCCGAAGCTGAAGCAATGGTATGTTACGACACAATTGCCCCATTTAAAACAACTTAACTCTGTTTTTTTTTTATTTGTAGGTCGATGAAAAGTGCCCGCAGTGTGGCCATCATGAAATGGCATATCACACCATGCAATTGCGATCTGCAGATGAAGGTCAGACTGTATTTTACAATTGCAAAAAATGCGGGTAAAGTCAATGGCCCATCTTGTAACCAGCCCCGACATTACTCACTCACTCGCCCTTTTTTTTTTTGTTTTGTCAGATACAAGTTCTCTGTCAACTCATAGATTCCTTTCTCATTTCATTCATTCATTAAATTTCATTTTTACCATGCATCTATTGTCAATTGATGGGTAAACGAGTGTGACGGTGCAATAATATTCTATTTACTGGATGTGCGCAACTACAACAGATAAAAAAAAATCGTGAATTTCCTGTCATCTTGTTCATTTTCATTGTTTGTTTCTTACCTGCAATCCATGCATATCCTTAATCTCGCTCTTCAGCAGATCATTGACGAGTCGGTGCTGCTTGATGATGCTCTTGCCCTCGAAAGCCTTGGAAGCAATGTCAATTGCGTACATGGAGCCACAGCCGCCCGAGATATCAGCCACACGCAGACGGATAGGGTCAAACTCAGTGCTGAGCTTTTTGTAAATGGTGCTTTCGCCAGCAGATAATCCTTCAGGCACTGTTGTACTATAGAAACGGGTGCACTGCCGCGCTAGGTGAGTAAACATGGCGAAAATTCTTAAGAATAGACGAAAGAAAAGAAAACAAGGGAAGCATCTTCGACTCCGCTCCCTTATTCCCTTTTTTACCTGTTTTTGGACGATGGATCTGCGTCGTCCTCACCAGCTATGGCTTCCCAAGGAGCGCGTCAATAAGCATGTCAAAGTTGACCACGAATACAATCTCAAACAGCTCGCGATCTACAAGAACTCGTTCACTGCTCAATCTAAATTTTGGACCGACGTTGCCGTGCTCGATCGACTCTATTACAAAAATTACAACCAGCACCGTCACTTTCACCGATTCCGGCGCACTGCCGAGGTGAGGGCGCAATTGCTTCCAGTGGACGCGACATTGGTTAATTTGGGATTTTCTCACTTTTTATTTGTTTTCATAGGCAAGACGGCTTCTCAAACGCTTTAAGCATCTTGCCGTTGATCTGGTCATCCGCGATTTTTATACCATGTTTTGGAACAACAACGTGACTGACAGCAAAAAGCCATGGACATCAGTACCCACGCGTGAATTCTGCGAATACACCATGCGGAAATTGATTGCGGCGTCAGTGGTCTTGGATAAAAAAAAAAAAAAAAAAAAAAAAAAAAATGAGAGCAATGGGATAAAGTGACAATCTGTGACAATCGTTTTTTTGGGGGGTTGTTGGATAGCTTCAAGTCGTGCTTGTAGAGATTTATCGAGAATACACAACATTGCTGCATCTTCAACATTTTGTATCAATGGCGTTTGTGCATATTGGCGTGTGTGCGCGCTTGTACACGCTCGCGCGCAAATGGAATTCGGATTTCAAGGATTGCTACACGATGATCCACGATTGGTTTGACTCGTTTCCATTAGGATCCAACAAGGCATCAGGCAACGTTTGCACGGAAAACACGATGACACAAGAAAGGCAAAATGCGTTGCAATGGACTGACAACCGCATCTCTTTTGCTAAACCTGCTCATTTTGAATTTCATCTTGTCCATGGTCATGATGAACAGCGTCCGCTCGACAATGCTCGTGATCAGCTTTCTAATTTGGCCGTTCCATTTGATTCATTCTCCGCAATGCCTGTCGGAGATGACGAAGATGATTTGGGCATTGCTGTTTGAAAAAAATAAAAATCACTTTTCTTCTCTGTTTTTTTGTTCTTTGATTTGCTTTGCTTTGCACAATGGGCAAATGGACTGACAAACTGTATATTACTCACTCCGAGTGGAGCGGCGAAGTGGGACAGCATTCTGCTTCAAGTGGCCGCATGAACAAAAAGACCAATTATGCGTTTAAGCGGTTGCCCTTCTTTTGCTGCTCCTTGTCGCTGCAGCCCTTTGAGCACCCAGTGTGCACCGAGGATGGCATTGTCTTTGACCTCGTCAACATTATTCCTTATATCAAAAAGTATGGCACCAATCCTGTTACTGGTGAAAAGCTGGTGGCCAAAGATCTGATCAAATTGCACTTTCACAAGAATGACAAAGGTCAATTCTACTGCCCTGTCACGTTCAAGACTTTCACTGATCATACCGCCATCGCAGCCATCAAAACAACCGGAAACGTGTTTGCTTTCGACACCATCGAGCGCCTCAACATCAAGGCGAAGCATTGGCACGATCTGATCAACGACGAACCGTTCACACGCAGCGATGTCATCATGATCCAGGTAAAACAGACAAAAAAGTAGGTTGATTCACGTCATATTTACCTCTTTTGTTCCCTCTACAGGACCCGCATAACCTAGAGAAACGCGACATGTCCAAATTCCACTACCTCAACAACAATCTCAAAGTAGTAGATGAGGCCGTCGAACGAGAAAAGCGCAAACCGATCAACAACATCAATGTCAAAGGCATGGGTGGCACCGCAGGTCGCATCTTTGCGGAGCTTGAGCAACAAGAAAAGAAAAACAAGCCTGTCGTGAAGGACAAACCTGATGTGTCTTTTGTGCAGTCAACCAGCAACTCGAATCCATACAACGCTGCCCATTTCACCACCGGTGCCGTCGCAGAATCGTTCACGTCGACTGTCGGGGTTCCTGTCACACAAAATGAGCGCGCTTTGATCAGTGAAGATGAATACATGTACAAGCGGATCAAATCCAAGGGCTACGTGCGCATTGTGACCAATTTTGGTAACCTCAATGTCGAGTTGCATTGCGACAAGGTAAGATTTGCGAGAGAAAACCACAGGCAGTGTTCTCTGACACGTTTTTTTTAGACCCCTCGAACTTGCTATAATCTCATCATGTTGGCTAAGGAGGGATATTACAAGGATGTTATTTTCCACCGCAGCATCAAGAATTTTATGGTAATGTGACCTCAACCAACAAAAAAAAAAAAAAAAAAAAGATTTTGGTTTCTCACGAGTTTTGATATGCAGATCCAAGGCGGAGACCCAACTGGCACGGGCCGTGGCGGTCAATCCTATTTCAAACAGGAATTCCCTGATGAGTTCCGACCTGGTCTCTCCCACGATGATCGTGGCATCCTTAGCATGGCCAATCATGGCAAAGACACGAATGGATCACAATTGTAAGGAAGAACAAAACGAAGATTGAGAGAAATTACGTGCTTATAACAACCCTCTGAATCAAATTCTTTTAGCTTTATTACATATCGACCGTGCACACACCTGGATCGCAAGCATTCCGTATTTGGACGCGTCGTGGGTGGACTGGATGTCCTGGACAAAATGGAGGCTGTACCTACCGCGGACGACGACCGACCCGAGCGCACCATCCGCATAAAGGACATTGAGGTGTTGGTGGATCCCTATCAGGTGTATAAGGATAGGCTCAAGAGCAAGCATGAGAAGGAAGCTAATGCGGCAGTCATCCAAGCCGAGAAGAACCGACAGGAAGCAAAGGTCAACAAAATGGGTTGGTTTGGTCCCAGCGTCAGCAAGGCACAGCAAGACAGCTCCTCCGCTGTTGGCAAGTATCTCACCGACTCACGAAAACGTGTTGCGAACGCCAAACTGCCGAATGATGATGACGTCGATTTGGCCAGATCTATCGCACCGTCCAAGAAGCCCAAGGCAACATCCTCCTATGGCAATTTCGATAACTGGTGACATCTGTTTTACTTTATTATGCCACTGTAGTACTGTATAATCTCAAAAGCGAATTTTACATAAAATTTGGACGTTTTGTCAAAAAAAACAGCCTGTAAGTAAAAGCTATAGTACAAAAAATATTGGCTGGATCCAAGTGCGAGTCCGATGAACGAGCACATTTACACGCTTGCAAAATCCAATCGAGCATTTCATCGATTTTTAAATTCGGTTTGCTCGCCAACATACAGGACGACCTACGACGCTTTTAACGTGTCGAAAGCAGCCATTTAGTCTCTATCGAATGTGACCAGTTTCACCGATGGATGAACAAAACGCGCAGAGAAAATACACTTTTAAACAATTTTTTAATCGCGATTTGGCTCGACAGCGGTCTAGTCAACCTGTGATTTTAATTCCTGATTTACTAAAAAAACAAGGGACAAAGCATATATTGGGATGACTTGCTGTGCGCTAGCTCGGGCTGCATAAAATGATGTTAAAAAAAATTGCAGCCGATCGCTGTTCATGCGTGACTTGGAAGGCGGCCTGTCATTTTGTGAGCCAATAGAAAGTCATCGGAGTTACCTGTCTGGGATGCATTGATCATGCGGAATTCGAAATTTCTCAAATTTGGCATTTCCTGAGGTTGAGATGTGACCCCTGAATTTTTTATATACCCGCAAGTGATCGTAGCCCTAAGGGAGTGTAAGCTTTTTTGTTGCAAAATTTGCGCTGAATTCGATTGATGCAGGTATTTTTGAGCGGGGTTGACCATGTAGATGGACGGATGAATGCAAAATAGTATAAATAGGAGCATTTTCGAGTCCAAAAAAATCTGGCGGATTCGCCTTGAGTCATGGGCTATAGTTTATGCTGTAACGCAGGTTTCATCTTTGGGCAAGTAAGCTGTAAAAAAAATTCTGGAGGCACGGCGGGCCGGCAAATCCGAAAAACACGCTTTTTGTGTTTAAAATGTGAATGTGTAAGTTTTTATGCAGTGTAAAACGATGCTTCAGGCATTGAAATGACAGCACGCGTCAGTTTCTTCGCTACCGTGTCACATTGCAAATGGAGAAATCGAATTTGCTTGTGCTAAAACCTGAAAATCACGGTTGTCAATAAATACTTGTCGCCACTGTTGTAGCTCTTGTGATATCATTTCATACAGTATCATACCTCTTAGCGTATTATCATACTGTATGGCAACAACAAAAGAAAAAAACGGAGTAGAAAACATACAAAGAATGACACAGTACAAAAAGATCTCTACATGTTGGTCTTCCATTTACTCTTCCATTTACTCTTCGCTTGAAGTTTGCGACAAAAAATTAAAGTTAACGACGCGATCTAATGGTGCTACATTATGTTACAGACAGAAAGATGGATGCACAATGCGAATTACAATTTTATTTAGTAGACTTCAAGGATGTAGCGTTCCTTTTCCTTCCATTCTTCAATAAGAGCATTTGCCTCCGCTTCCTGGATGCTACCAAAGGTGGTCAGGCCGTGAACCACAGCGTCCTTCACATCAGGCACGGGCCAAGTGGGGCCACAGAGATAGAAATGTCCATTATTGTTGATCAGATAGTCGCTTAGCATAGCGGCGTCTTCTTTCATCTTGTGTTGGATGTACACTTTCTGCTTCTGGTCGCGCGAGAAAGCCAGGCCCATATGAGACAGCACACCATCTTGATGGTAGGCTTCCAATTCTTCGCCGTACAGGTACTCGTTAGAGCGATTGCGAGAGCCAAAGTACAGAACAACAGGGCCGACTTGCTTGCCAGCTTGCTTGGCCATGTAACGCTCTTGAATAAAGGCGCGGAAAGGAGCCATACCAGTACCAAGGCCAGCCATAATAACAGGTTGGCTGTCCAGAGGAGGAAGCTTCATCACGGAAGGCTTGATGGATACGGTCACCTGAGAGCCTACCGCAAGATTGGCCAGATAGCGCGTGCATTGACCAAATCGAGGTTTGCCGGCGCGGTTGACCCAGTCCACAGCCACGACCAGGAGATGAACGGAATTGCCATGCATCTTTTGCGAGGATGCAATCGAGTAGTGACGAGGCTTGATTGGGCTCACCCAAGCCATCAGCTGCTCCAAGGAAGGTCGAGCCGAAGGGAATTCATGCAACAGATCTTCGTACGTCACCGTGTCTTCCACACGTGCCTTGAAGGCATCCTTGCCTTCGGCCGAAATCAAGAATTCCAATTGCTGTTTCTCCTTGTCGTCGGCAGCAACAGTGGCCAGACCTTCATAAAACTTCTTGCTTGGGCGACCAAAAATGTCCAGCACTTGGGCAAACAGCTGGAACACGGTGCGAGATCCGGCATACACGCCAACAGGGACGGTGACGACATCCGTCTCGTCAAGGCCGTACCATTGAAGGAATTGCTTAACTTCATCAGAGTCATTGTGCCCATGCACACCCAGTGCATCACCAAGCTCGTACTTGAGGCCACTGGCTGAAGTGTCGAATTCGAGATGGAATACATTGCGATCATAAGTAGCAGGGGTCAAACGTCGGTTCACCGAGAGGGTCACCAGATAGTTGTTCTCGTGAAGGTCGGGGCGCAGCAAAGAATCGGTGTGATAGGCTTCCTTGAACATCATCTGCCAGGCTGCCTTGTGCCATGTCGCCACGTTCAATTGAGAGTGCTTGTCGTCTTGCACTTCAATGTCATCCGCAACAGGAGGAGTCAAATCGCCACGATCCAAGGGCAACGCAGGGAGAACAGCGTCGTCGGTTTCCAGGATCGTCCAAGGGGGCAACAGAGCAACGCGCGTCAATTTTGATTGCACTGCACCAGCAAGCTCAGCGAGGAGGGCATTAACATCGCGCTTTCCATCTTGATACGCAGCTGAGAGAACATCCACAGGGTCCACCTTGGGAGAATTGAGAAGCAAGAAGGCCAATTCGTCCACAACGTGAGCAGATTGTTGGTGCAAGCCCGCTTCTTGAACAATTTGCGTGGCATCCAACGTGTACAGATCGATATCCAGCTGAGTCATGCGGAGCTTAAACGAATTGGGGAGCACGGACTCCAAGTCATCGCCGTGTTGCCACGGACCATGAAGCAACACCTTGGCTCCTTGAGCAGCCTCAGCCAAAATGTCGTATTCATTGACAAGACCAATGTTGTGAACACCAATATAATTCACCTTGTTGGAAGCCAAGTCATTGGTGTTGCAGGCAATCTGAGTGTGGGTCACACCACCACCAACGCGGTAGCCATCGTGCACGATCTGGCAGATACCGGCTTGCTCAGGGTCTTGTTCATGCACCAATTGAGCAATGTGGGATCCAGCAACAGCAGTACCATCTTGTTCAACATCCCAATAAGCGGCACAGAATGCACTGCCATGGCCTGCTTGCGTCTCAACAGGTTGTTCCTATTTTTTTTAAAAAAAAAAAAAAAAGAATCGTAAGGATGCGATCCTGGTCAAATTGCTTTTTGATCGCCTTACTCCAAGTTCAATTTCTTCAAACTTGTCATCCAAAAGATCGACAAAGGAGGCTGACGATGCGCGCTTCGCAAGAACTTGCAAGTGAGCAGAGGTAAGATGGCCAAAACCGGGAGCTTGAGCAGTGACGACACGCAGATGGCTTGATCCGAATCGAACAGCAGACGCAACATCAAGGTAGAGGGCACCATTGAATGCATAGAGGCCGTCTCCTTGCTCAAGCACCACCAATTGGCGCGCACTAGGCACCACGCTGCGCAAAAAGTCGTCATCTTGCCAAGGGCGGTACGCGCGAACAGAGAGCAGGCCAACGCCAGGAGTGGATTCCACAGCGCGCACCAGAGAAGATGAGGCGTGCGCAGCCAACGTAACCAACACGGTTTCTGCATTTTGGCTTCCAAAATAGCCAAACGAGCTGCTGAAACCATGCTGAGACAAGATGCTAGGCACGGACGAGCCACCGGTTTGCAAGCGCAGAGCCAATTTCTTGTACGAACAGACATTGACCTTCTCGAATCGATTCACCAGGGTGCCGTCAAAATAATGAATGACAGGAACTTGCAATTGCTGGGCAATCACACGAGCAACAACAGCCATATCGTGAGCTTCTTGCACGCTGCTAGAGGAGAGCAACACAGCACCAGATTGACGGGCAGCCACCACAGCATCCAATTCAGTGCGAGATACCAATGCACCATTGATGCCATGTCCGGCCACATGGAATACAACGGGCGCTTGCTGTCCAACCAAGAGATGAAGCATTGGCAGCATGCTGTAGAGCGACTGGCTAGAAGCAAGCACAGTAGCTTGGATGTCGCCATGTTCCAATGCGCCTTGCACAGCATGAAGCGCACCATCACGCGTATCCATGCGCACCACCTTGACGGACTTGCCAGAAATATTGTCCAGGGATTCGTCCCACGGAAGCAGCCCCTGGCCAAGATGGGTGCTGCTGGTGCCTGGATAGATGAACACCATATCAGACAGAGCGCAGCTGATGTATTCGATGACGTGATTGATATGGAGCAAGCGAGTCTTGTCTTCAGTCATCGATTCTTGGACAAGATTATAAACTAAATTGTCCAACTTGGAGCGCAAGCGAACGCCAGCATCTACCACAGTGGTCTGGCTCGCGGTTGTCGTCGAAGAGGCATCCGAGTCGAGACCAAGCGACGCCGCGACTTTCTCCACGGCCACATCATCCAGCACGATATCCTTGCCACCCAATTGGCTCTTCAAGAGGGATGTAATCAGCGCAGCTGAAGCCAACATGATTATAAAACAAAGAAAAAAATAATAGTAAAAAGAAATGAACAATTGACTTTTTTTTTTCTTTTAAATATGCAAAGATGACAACATGGACTTTCCGCCATTGAGATCAACGCATGATGGCGCAATTTCTTGATTTCAACACGCACTTTTTTCCCGGAGTTTCAATCCTGATGACCAATACGTCCAAATTTGGTCCCGTTGGCCCAATTGTACCTGTACAAATTTGCTCTTCTTGTTTTTGGCCATTTGTTGCGTTTCTTTCTCCCTGTTTCAACAATGAGTCAATACTACGATGCGGGAGGACGTTCGCAAAACCTCACATACCATGAATCTATAGTAAAAAAGAAAAAATACAAGACAATATTCTTTGTAGTGGAGACGTAATAATACAGATCTGTTTATTAGCTTGGCTCCACGGAATCACATGCCCCAATGGCGCTGAATCTCGACATGATTTCGCAAACGATGAACAAACTTGGTATTGAAGAATTTTATTGAGCAACTTCAAAGCGAATTATGCTAAAATGCTCCTTTTTGGTTTTGGTTTAAATTTTTTTTGCCGAGCATTAGCTAAAGATATGGATATTGGTCATGTCGACCAAGGTGCTTTGGCATATTTAGCACAGGCCACACAAAGCCGGCTGCTACACCTTATCTCTGCAATGGTGGAAGCATCTCAGCACCGTGTCCACTCGCAGGTCGTTGATCCAATTCTTGCCAATCTCTCTAGCCAGTCACCATGCAAGATCTCCGATGTACAGGATATGAAGAAACAATTGGCAGCAATTGATCGTGTCGATCGCGAAGAAGAGCGCCAACGCAAAAGAGTCATATCTGAACGTGAACGACAAGCCAACAATTCATCGGATGATGGCGACGACATGGAGGATGTCGATGACAATAACAAGGTGGCATCAGCCGGCGGAATCTCGTCATCTGGAGCTGCAAAAAAGAAGAAGAAGAAGAAGAAGAAAGATGGTCCTCCAGGCACAGCCGGACGCGATGTTGCAAACGACAGTCTAAAGAAATCGACAAATGAAACAGCTTTAATGCTTGCTGGTGGCGTGCGAAAAAGCTGGATGATGACCATGGATGATGGGAGTGGCGGAGACGGCTCTGGCAGTGGTCATTTTAGTACTTCAGTGCCAAGCTCAAGTGGCGCCAAAGATGTGTCACCTCTCAAAAATCGACTTCCATCTCAAGAATCCATTGACACTACCGATTCGACTGGAAATGCAGATTCTCGCGGCGGACGTGGCCGCCCTCGTGGTCGAAAATCTGAATCGACAAAACGTGGTCGTGGCGCCTCGAATTTATCACGGCACGATTCATCATCCTTGCTCTTGTCTACGTTTCATGGGCGATCGGGCATTGGCACGGAGGCGAACAATCGCAGAATTACAGTTCAAGATGCTATATACGCACTGGAACGTGAATTAGAACAAGGCTGCGAATCCGGTGAAAAGACTTTCTTGCGAACATTTAATCGTGTTTTGAAATAAATGGGGAGGGGGTTTTTTTTTGCTCTTCTCTTTGTCTTTATTGCTCCCCATTCTTTAAAATTGCTCCGAACCTGTTGCCGCAAATGGCCCTTTTTCGTAAGATCACGTAAAATTACAAAACATAAAAAAAGCGTATTTAATCTTTTTTAATCTTTTTTCTAAAGCTGCTTCAGAATGGCATTGACAACATCCGTGGTGGTGCTCTTGCCGCCCAAATCAGGAGTCAAGATTTCACCCTTGGCCAAAACAGCATTCACAGCTTCGTACATCTTCAATGCGTGATCCGTGTGTCCCATGTGCTCCAACAATAACGCAGCAGATCGAATGGCAGCGATGGGATTGGCAATGCCGTTGCCGGCGATATCAGGCGCAGATCCGTGAACAGGCTCGCCCATGACAAAGTTATCTCCCACATTGGCGGAAGGAACCACACCAAGCGAACCAACCAAAGCAGCGGCACCATCACTAATATTGGCATATGAAACTTGATTAATATGGCTGTACGCGCTGTACAGGTATTGTATATGAATCATACCTGATAATATCACCATAAAGATTGGGCGCAACCACCACATCGAAGGCTTCAGGTTCACGGAACATACGGTAAACCATGGAATCGACGAGCTGCTCTTCCATGTCGACAGTGCTATACTTTTCTGGATTGCTTTCCTTTACAGCTCGAACAGTTTCGCGCCACAATCCATCTGTAATGCTCATCACATTGGACTTGTGCACAATGGTAACACGAGGGTTTTTCTGGCAAAAAAAAAAGTCAATGACGGCGTGCCATTGCGCAATTATTCCATTTACCTTCCAGGTGCGTTGTTCCAAGGGCTTCTGTTCGCGCAGCTTTTGTCGGGTAAGGGCCATATTAAATGCCATGACACCTGCGCGCTTGGATGCGTACTCCGAGATCTTGCGATCGGCATAAGCAACTTTGAGGCCAGTTGCAGGATCAATTTCTTGACGTTCAGATTTGATGTACTACAAGATGCGGCAAAGAGCTCGTTAAATCCAATTACAAATACGCAGATTGAGCAAGAAAATACCAAGCATTCCGTGTTTTCGCGAATAATCAGCATGTCCAATTCGCGTTGATTGGGAAAAGCGGGGGAAGCAACCGATGCCACTGGTCGAACATTGGCATACAGATCTAAATGCTTGCGAAGAGCCACAATTGGCGACGAGTATCCGGCAACCTTGTGGGAAGGCGAGCTCACCGCGCCAAAGAGTGCGCCTTGACACTCATTCTTCAAAACATCAATGGTCTTTTGAGGAAGGGCCGTTCCCGTCGCTTGGAAATACTCAAAACCGGCATCCAATTGAACAAAGTCGAATTTGGGTCCATTGGGCAGCGACTCGAGCACAGTTTGCGCAGCCTGTTACAAAAAAAAATCAACTATGGCCGTGCTACTCCAATACTAGGGGGAGGAGGGTGCCTACGGGAATCACTATATGAAAAACGTAAGTCCTTGTGATATCGTAAAGAAGCTGATTTTACCTTCTTTTCCGATACCGTCAGCAGGAATGAGACCAATTCTAATAGGGGCGCTGGAAGACGAGACAAATGAACGGCGCAGAATATTGGAAGCCATGAGGTATGCAAAAACGGAAAAAAAAAAAAAAAAAAAAAAAGAAAGAAACATGGGTTGTGCCTGACACCTGTCATTTAAAGTAAAACTCAGCAGATTTTTTGGTCAGCCGCAATTTTATTGGTACATCTTTGAGTCAACCAGATCAGATTATCGGTTCAATCGAAAAAAAAAAAAAAAAAAAAAAAAAAAAAGAAAGTAAAACGCACATCACTCACATGTAGTCAAGTTGTTTTCTGACGTAGAAGCACATGTACCTAAAACAAAAAAGATTTTTAAAAACATAGTTGCAGTACGGTACGGATTCAACCCTACGCTTTGCTTTCCAGCACGTCGCGTTGAAAAGTCATGGTCACATGATGATCGTCAAATCGAAACCACTGGTAAAAATGGTTCAGTGTCTGTAGTATAAGCATGGACTCGCAAATTACCTGTTGACGATTTTTGGCAAACATTGTATAATGACCGGTGTCCATCTTTCCTTGATGATTGATGACAGCAAATAGAGTGTACTGATTGGCAATATTTTGAAGGCTTTTGGCATCGGTGGTGTACATGGTCATATCCAAATCCACAGGAAATTTGATTTTGGAATCGATTTTGCTTGCCGACGCGCTGTGTTCAAATCGCTGAGATGTGTTTTGTTAGCATGACGCACAAATAATGCGATTGGCCTACCTTGAGTTGAAAGCTGAGGACAGATGGCAGCTGCTTAATAGAAAGCTGTTTGGTTGCTTCTTGAAAAGTGCCACAATTACAACAAATGTAGTCTTGAATGCCCAGTTTTTCTGGCTGCGTGTAACGATCCAAACACCCCACCAAGGTTTGATATCTCTGTTTCCTGAGGTGCGCGGATGCACCACTATGTTTGCCGGTCGTCGCGTTGGTGCTTTCGTTTGCCGAGACATGGGACATGGATACAGAGATGTCAAGCATTGGGTCATCTGTTGTCGTAATGTTTCCACATCTGCAGCATGTCACCGTTGATTGGAGAACGCCAGCAAAAGTTTGATGAACAATACATTTGCAATGGGCTGTGCTGTGACCTTCAGAGCTTGCATGAATGCCATTCAGCGCGCTGATGAAAAATTCATGCGCATCTTGTTGAGCATATCCAGCTAATTCCTTGAATGACATCCACATTGCTTGCAAGAAATGACACGGTCCATGAGGTTCTTTTTGTCGGGGATCGTAAACTTCTTCGAACAGTCGATCCATTTCGCAACAGAGACAATGCTTAGTTGAACAGTGCTTTGGGTTGTGCTGATTGCTAAGAAAGTATGCTTTGAGCAATGGATTATGCAAAAAGCTCTGAAGAATGACATTCATAAAGCAAGTATTCCCCATATTGCATAATCCACGGATGCCTTGGCACGGTGTCAGCTTCGCATTGTGGGTCATCAGGCCGACATCCGAAGAATTGTCGATCGTTCCAGTGAGCGACGACCTCGATTTAAATTGCCGATTGCCTAAGATGTGCATGATATTGTAAGCTGTCGCAAACCCTGCAATCGCTTGTTACTTTTGACACGTACCGAGATTCAATTTCAATCTTTCCATTTGAATTATGCATTCCATCCATTCGGTGTCATACACATAATCATGGCATTTGCTGCAGTAAAGTGTACATCTCCCAAAGTCCATAGCTAAAAATCAATTGATCGCAGTGAAATGGCGATCGGAAATGATTAGTTTAAATTCATCAGTCGAGCAGGACAATGTACCAAAAGTGTGATCGCTGGATTTCAAGTGCTGGCGCATATGTCCATTTTTCCAACATCCCATGAAAACACAATGAAGGCACATATGCAACCTTGATAGATTGTCGGTACAGCCATGGCACCTGGGCACAGGGAGCTATGTGCAACGCTCGTGAGACTTTCGACAGACCTTCTAAGGAAAATATACCTCTTTATCTCGTCTTGTTTTCTTGGGGAGCTGCTGCTGCTTGGACCACAACAGAGCATACCGCACCAAGCGATGATAAGTGCTGACCATGCTTATGTACTCGTCGTTGCCCTTGATGAGTCGCAAATGAGGACAGCCTGCATTTCGAATTGTTACGGTGTCATCAGGGTAAAACGTTTTTGGATTCGTTTTTGCATAAACAAGGCGGTAAAAGCTTGTCTGCGTGTTGGAGAAGCGGCTAGAGCTTTTTGATTTTACAACAGTGGACTGGGGCATGTGGGAACTAATTTCGCTGTATTTCGAGTCTTTACAGTTAAAAAAAACCGAGAGGGAAGAAACCAGCCGACAAAACGGTGCTTCATTTTTTCGAGAAATTGCGCGAGAATTAAACCAGACTTTGATCGTGCGTGTCTCGGACAAACGGGGAGGCAGTAGTAAAATCAATTTATTTTTTTGCAAAATTATGCGTATTGATTCGCTATGATATTTCAGGTCGATCATTGTGAAGTGGTGATGAATAATGGTACGGTGGCTCGCGCTCTTGCTACGGAATGCATCACCTTGCGTGCCCCGGAAGTAGTTTGAACTGCTCAGAGGGTGTGAATAAAAGCTTATGTTGGCAATCACGCACAGACGCACTACTGCACAAGTTGAAATGCAGTTATATTGAGCGCCAAACGGCAAACCAAAGTCCCCCCTTTGCCAGGCCCACAGACAAAAATATAAAATATCATACCTTCATACGTACAAAAAGAGAAGCCGCGAAAAATGGCAAAAAGAAAAGAGAGCGAAAGCATGCTTGGATGCTTGGATCGTCTTCAAACCCTTTGTATTACTGTATTCAGGGGTTTAGGCCATTTCGTCGCGTCTTTTTTCAGCATGGTGTTGAAACCAAAGGTCCATTGAGTCATTTTGCGGATGAATCCAAAATATCGACATTTTCAAAAAATCATCAATGACTCGAAAAATATTTCGTGGATCGGGATGAAACTGGCACCATTCACAAGAGACATGCTCGGGCGGCATTTCCAAAATGCTTGTTTGCCCGGGCCGAATGGCCAATGCGTGACCTTTGTACTGTACCGCCGCTTGTGAGAGACGTTCAAACAGTTCAAAAATATTTAACCTCGATGTTCTCCAGTTCTCGGCAGCTGATTAGTGACGACACATGGCGCTTTAACGGGGTAACTTCTGAGACAATGTGATGATGCGTACAGAGACCGAGATGGAGGAAGATGCGCATTCTTCCACAACGCATGAAAAAGCGATAAAATGAGATGAGCAGCCGACAGCGGGCTTTTGTGAGGAGCAGAGCGGGACCATTACAATTGGGCAATGCCCGCATACAGTAAGAGAAGCGGCATGAGAAAGATCAATTGCCGTGACAAGACAGCATTTTAATTCTTTAATCACTGCTTACACGCGCATTGACGCGTTTAAGCGCGTTCAAGCCGCGCTTACGCTTTCTTTCATTGACAGACCAGCGTCTGTAAGAACTTTTATTATTAAATCAAGCTCTGCAAAGCAGGCAAATACAACGGTACTTTTGTGCATTTTTCGCGGGGAACTTGCTGAGATACTGACAGATTTTTTTTTCACGCATGCGGAAGCTCATGTTGTATTTGTGAATATGGACAGACAGGCAGAGCCGACCCAGTATCATGTCTGCCAAACCAATATGATCCTGTATGATGATATCGAAAATGTGAGGTTTCAGAGCCATTGCACCCCAAACTCGCCGAGATCTCGACTCGATGTCTCCAAAACACAAGAGCTTTCACTGTCTTCTTTGATCACAGATTCATTTGAGGTGACTCGCACGTCGGTATGGTTGGGCTGTTGTCGCGTACGCCACCAAAATAGAAAAGACCTTACTCTTTTTTTCAGAGCGCGTTCTCCGAATCGTGTTCATCGAATTTTAAATTTAAGCTTGAAAATGCTGAACACAAAAAGCCGGCGATGTCAAGTTTTTCCAGAGGTCGGATCACTCAGTCATGATAAATGCATTTTTCATAAAATCAGGGCCAAATCAGGGTCAAAACGACCTCTGAGGGCTAACTCGCCCAAAACTCGGCGCGATGTTCCCAAACCACAAGCGCTTACCGCGTTTGCGCCCGCTGATTCATTTGAAGTGATTCACGCGTCGGGGCGCTCAGCCGTTGCCGCAGTACGAGACAAAATGCTGCTGATCGTACCTCATTTACGCCTATGAAACTGGCGTTTTCTCGGAAACTTGCTCATCTGGTCCCAAATTTGGACAAGTTAATAATACACTCAACTCTCCAACTGTGTTGATTTTTTTTTCGCAAATCGGATCGCTCAGTTTTGAGAAATCACGAGATTCGTGTTGCTAGTGAAACCCCAGTGCCAAATAATTTCATGCGTTTTTTCGTTTTTCAAGGTAAAATCATGTTTGGATCACGGGCAGAGGGCGTCGACTTGATATTTCATGGCTTCCCTTTTCATGCAATAAAAATGGGAAAGGGCGATCTGCCTGTTGGTCGAGATGTGCACGGTCTCACGAATTTTCATCATTTATCAGTGACCATCGCAAGCGGAACGTGAACAATAAGTGATTCAATCTGAATACTGTATCATCGTGCCTTACAAGAAAACAACAAGGTTGAAGTTGATGGCGTGTTTTATGTTTGGCATGCAAAAAAAGGCAGCAACAGGGCTCTCGAGTTCTTAAAGATGAATGGTGCCATGGTCAAGCAGTCAATGTGTCACACAAAAGTTTGTGCAACCATTTTAATTTGAATGGTGACACTTCATTCACCAGGAACAGCACCTTTTTCACCTCTCTCTCTTTCCCCCCCCTCTCTCTCATACGAATACCATGGCGTCGTTTGCTGTACGTCAAGATACAGCAGAGGTGGGTGCCCTTGACGAAAAAGCCAGCGAGTCCTTCCAATCCGCTTGCAGCAGTAGCGGGCAGTCTGGATCTGCCATTGCTCATGACACGCTGTATGAGGACATTCAAGACGTACGCAGTGCGCTTGACCTATTCCTAAATTCACAGATTGCGGAATGCCTCGACATCCTTGTTGCAAAGAAAAATCTGTCAATGTATCATTGCATGGCATACGCTTGCCTGCTTGCAGGGACATCCGTTCTTTCGTTTGAACGGGAAGATATCGCAAAGGCGATTGATGCAGCCAAAAAGGCCAATTCTATCGCTAGCAAGCTCAGGCTCAATTCTTGGAAGCGCGCCATTGGACCCTACTCGATCAAGGACATCAAAAACATGACGCCCGTTCAGAGGCACGCTGTAAGTGCTACGATGCATGCTTAGAGAGCAGATTTTAATGACCATCGTCGTTTGCAGGAGCTTGTTTACGCCGAAACGGGATTGCTGAAGGCTGGCCTTCAAATCCTTTATGATCAAAGCATCTTATTGGCTGTCAAGGAGGTTGTCAAAACATGTTTCACACACGGCATCTATACACAATTGGAGAATTACATGCTTTACGTGCAAAAGCTTGCTGCGGCCGGTGAAAACACGTCAGAATATGGTCTGGATGGGCACTTGGTATCTGGTATTTCCTTTGGTGTGTCAGCATTCAACCTAATCTTGTCTGCCGTCCCGGATTATGTTCTTAAATTATCTCACTTGGTCGGGTTACGTGGCGATCGCACTCTGGGCATGTGGTATTGTCGCACCGTCGGTGGCTGGGACGCGCCAAAATCCGAAAATCAAGCAAGCGCGACTGAGGGTCTGCGGCGTGATCTGACAGACTTTGTCCTTATGGGCTACAACATTGTTTTAAGCAAGTTCACATATCTGTCGCATGTGGACGAGGCTCTTGGTGGTGTGATTTTGAATCATTATCTCGACAAATTTCCCAACGGAATGATTTTCTTGGCCTTGCGTGGACGCCAGTACGCTTCCTGCCAGAATCTCGACAAGGCAAAAGAATACTATTCGAAAGCCGCTGACGCACAGCGCCTCTGGCCGCAGCTGCAGCATATTTGTTATTGGGAAATAGCCACAGTTGCACTCATTGAGCACGATTGGCGCAAGGCGAACGAAATGCTTCGTATTCTCATGAATGAAAGCCATTGGTCCAAGTGCACCTACAATTACTTGTATGGACTGACGACCTACATGATGGCTCTGGATCTTTATCCTCCTGGAGAACAACGAGATGAATTGCTCAACGCTGCAACGCATTCCATGAAGGCGGTCCCACATTTGAAACAAAGAATTGCTGGCAAATCCGTATTCATTGAGGTAATTTAAATGCAAGTTTTTACGGATTTGAACCTAATTGGGCCCTTTATCCAACGTGCTTAAGAAATTTGTGGCGAGAAAGGCACGCAAATTCTGTCTGCAAGGCAATCGATTGTTGTTTCCGGACCTGGAGATTTTATTTGCCATTGGCGCTTTGGAGCTCATGCCAACCAAGTGGATTGTTGCCAATATGAAGCGAATTCATGCCACATTGGACCGCCTAGCCACAAGCCGATCCATCTATGCACACGACGACATTGCCTTATCGCATTTGCTGCGCGCAACACTCTGTAGGCTCTTGCTCGAGCACGACGTGCTTGGTGGCTCTGTTTACAAAGGTGCTGGAATGGCCTCCAGCGTCGAGCATCACCCGTGCAAGCGGATGCACGCCGAATCGATACAAGAAGTCTATAAGCACGCCCCGTCAATCCAGCTGGATCATTGGCTCTTTTATTTTGCAAAACTGGAAGAAGCACAGCTTTATATCATTGAGGAGCAGTATGCCAAGGCAAAGGTGCTATTGGATGACCTGCTGTCGTACTCTGAAAAGCGACAATTTAATGTTGGCAAAGGCGAGAGAGCAAAGAGCAAGTATTCCCTCGAATCCATCCTTGTCCTAAAATGCCACGCATGTCTTGGATTTGTTGCCGAGGTCGCCACGCGAGGCAGCACCGTGGGTGCTTTTGGTGTCGCTTCGCGTAAATTTCAAAAATGAAAATAAAATCAAAGAGTACCCTGCATTTTTTTTCTGGAATCGCTTGTGTCATGCCACACAACTCAAATACAAATCCTATGGAACAGCCTTAAGCCGTGGCCATTGCTATTGAAACCGCAGCAAATGTGCTCCGCGGGCCCGAATTTGTGGAGCCCCACAGTTTCAGGTCCCGCGTCGGGGTCCCTGGATCCTATTTTCTTTTTTCCCGAGGATTTTCTCCGAACAGTTGACCTGAAACAGGCTTTTCTTCCCTTTTTTTTTTTTTTTTTTTTTGAACCTGCAATCAAACAAATCTGAAAAATGAACAGCCTACAACTGGAAGATCCTAGTCAATTACAAGACAAGCGATCTATGAAAAAGTACATTTTGCCGCTCTGTCAGTCATTTTTCTTTCAACTGATCTCTGGCATCAATGATGCCAACCTCGGTATGATAAGAAGCTGAATTGTGTTGCATGCTCACTTTTAACAATCGTTTTCAGGCATCATTCTTCCCTTCATGCAAGTGCAATACAACCTGAGCCAATACGTGGTCTCTGTGGTCTTTTTGGCCTCCACTGCTGGTTACTTGATTGGTAAGAATCGTTGCTTCCTTTTTTTAGTTTTCTCACTTTGATTTGTTATTACAGCCGCCCTTGGAAATGGCTTTCTTACGCGCAAATTCGGGTATCCAAATACGAGTCTGATTGGATGCGCATCTCTGTTCGTTGGCTATCTGGTCTGCGGGTGTCCCGTGCCTTTTGCCGCCCAATGCATTTTTTTGGTGTTTGTTGGCTTTGGGCTCGCATTGATTCAAAGCTGTGCCAATGTAATTTGTGGAAACATGCCTAGACCGACTATCATTTTAAATTTTCTACATGGTATGGAAAAATGAGCAAAGAAAAAAGGAACAGAAAAAAAAAAAAGCTCAGAAAAAGAACAAAAGCTGATCCTTTCTGCAATGACCGGCGTGCATGGAAGCATTTTACGGCTTTGGCGCGCTGATTGGACCCCTGATTGCCTCTTCTGTGTCGAATTGGAGAACCACATATCGCATTTTTTGTGCTCTTGCCGCACTTGCGGGCATCACGTCCACGTTTACTCTTGGACGCGGCAAAGTCAGACGCCCTGGCGTGCCATTGGAAAGTGATGATGAAGGCACAGCCAGCAGAGGCCTGCTGCATGAAACTCTCCATCAACCAATTATATATGCTGGCGCGCTTTTTCTCCTCTTTTACGTTGGAACTGAGGTTTTAATAGGAAATTGGGGCTTTACCTTTTTGCTCGATACCCGTAGCGACGACACCGTCGCAATGGCTCATGTCATGACGGGCTACTGGAGTGGAATCTGCTTTGGTCGCCTCGCCCTGGGATGGCTTACGCTAAAATTTGGCGAAAAAAGGATGATTTATGGTTATGTCCTCGTCCTGATTGCCATGCTTTTGCTTCTTTGGTTGGTCCCCGCCGTGGGTGTCAGTGCAACAGGTATGTATCTCTTCCCTCTGTTTTGTTTGTCTGTTTTTTTTTTACACTAATGAAATTGTCTCCAGCACTTGTCATTATTGGCATTGCCATTGGGCCGCTCTTCCCCACGACAATCTCACTGACTACAAAGATTGTGCCATCGAGATTGCAGGCAACGACCATCGGCTTTCTGGCTGCTGTAAGCGCGTCAATGTCCCATTTATGCAAAGAAAAAATGAAAGTAATTGTGCGTTTTTATACAGTTTGGCAGTGGTGGCTCGGCAATTTTCCCATACCTGGGAGGTGTTCTGATTGGATCCGCTGGCATTGGTGCTCTCCTGCCTTTCTGCATTTCCATGGCAGCAATGCTCTTTGTCACTTGGATTTGGGTGCCAAACCCAGGTCCATCACTCGGATTTGGCTTCCATCATCTGCGCCGCATTTTTTGTACCATGAATTGAGCCTCACAACAATAAACAAACAATGGTGGAGTTTTATCTCTGTACACCAATCAGCACCTCGCGCCTCGCCAGTCAAACCTTATGACAAAAAAAGGCCAGTGTCGACTGGACGAGCTTTGTCATAAGTCTGCAGTGATTTGCATACCATGAGGATGGATATTTTTACTACTGGAACACCCACGATCGTAAAAGGGAAAATAAGGGTCTGATTCTCATATAAAAGCCAATGCTTTTGGACGCAACTTTTTTTTTCTTTTCTTTTCTTGTTTAGAAACTTGCATTATTACACATGTTACGCGTCATTTCCCAACAGACCCTCGGTAAAAGGATCCACAAGCAATCCGGCAGCATGATTGTCAGAGCCTTTGCTTCGGCTGGCGCTGCACCATTCTTCCCAGACGAGCCCAAAAAGCCGGACATGGTTTCGGCGGTGCCCGGCCCCAAATCAAAAGCCATTTTGCAAAACCTGAACAAGTACCAGGATACTCGATCCGTTTTTTTTGTTGCTGGTAAGGAAGGACACAATGCAAGTGGAAAGAGAGAAATAGCCATTCTCACTCTAGAAAAAAAAGATTTTGAAAAGTCCAAGGGAAACTACATTGTCGACGCCGATGGAAACACCATGCTCGACGTCTTTGCTCAGATTGCTTCCATTCCTGTGGGCTACAACAACCCGGCGTTCCATGCATTGAGCAAGAATCCCGCGTTTCAAACAGCTTTGGCCAATCGGTAAATGGTTGTGTGCTTTTTTGGAGCTTGTGTCACTAAAAACTTTATTTGGTTCTGTGTAGCGCGGCGCTTGGCGTGAATCCGAACAAGGACTGGGTGGATCAACTTGAAAATTCGTTTATGCGCGTCGCACCCAAGGGATTGGACCAAGTTTTCACGGTGATGTGTGGATCCTGCGCAAATGAGAATGCATTCAAGACCGCATTCATGTACAAGGCCGCGAAGATGCGTGGAAGCAACGAATTTTCGACGGAAGAGCTGAACAGCTGCATGAAGAATGAGGCGCCCGGCTCGCCTGACATGGCCATTTTGAGCTTTACCCAGGCGTTCCACGGTCGTCTTTTTGGCTCATTGACTGCCACCGCTTCCAAGGCCATCCACAAAGTCGACATTCCTGCCTTTAACTGGCCAAAGGCACCTTTCCCACAGCGCAAATATCCATTGGCCGAAAATGAAGAATACAATGAGCAGATGGAGAAGGAGGCCCTCCAGGCTGTTGAGAAGATCATCAAGGAAAGCCAGAAGCCAATTGCCGGTTTAGTGGTAGAACCAATTCAATCCGAGGGTGGTGACAATCATGGTACGAATGCATCAAGGGGGCGGGGGAAGGCGGGATGACACGCGCCTTTTTTTTTAATGGGAAATGCTCATGTTTCTTTCTTTTAGCCTCTCCCAAATTCTTCCAAGAACTCCAAGCCATTTGCAAAAAGCATGACGTTGTCTTCATTGTGGATGAGGTGCAGACGGGTGTCGGTGGCACTGGTACCTTTTGGGCGCACGAGGCGTGGAATTTGCCTGAATCGCCTGATATTGTCACCTTCTCCAAAAAATTCCAAGCGGCAGGCTTCTTTTTGAATGGCCGCCTGCGCCCCACGCAGCCCTATCGTTTGTACAACACTTGGATGGGCGACCCCGTGCGTGCCTTCCAAGCAGCAGCCATCATCAACGAAATCGAGAGCAAGGATCTCCTCACTAATGTAAAGCAGATCGGTGCGTATGTGCAGGAGCAGCTGCCAACATTGGGTCTGGAGAACGTCCGCGGTCAAGGCCTTTTCATCGCGTTTGACCTGCCGACGGCCGCGCAACGCGACAAATTCTTGGTGGATATGCGCCAGCGAGGCGTCAACATTGGCGGCTGCGGCGACCGTGCTGTTCGATTGCGTCCCATGCTTACCTTCCAAAAGCACCATGCCGACATCATGCTCAATACCATGAACGACGTACTCAAACAATAAAAAAATAAAGTACAGCTTGAAATCTTTCAATGTCCAGATGATTCATCTAGTTCAAATTCAACAAAGATCGAATGACAGTGAGACAATTGGAGCGCAGGATCAAAATTTGCACTGACAGACACAAAACAAATTGAAATAAAGCCAAGAAGTCATTACATCGTTTATTCTGCAGATTTCAGTTGCTGTAGAAGGTTGAACTTTTTTCTTTCGTAATATTTATGCAAAATACCAATGCCGCACACACTCTTGAACACGGTGACAAAGATGACGTACTGCGGGCGCGACAAATCGACGGTCAGCGTGGAAGGAAGCAAATTGGCAACAAGGTCTATCACTTCCTTCTTGGACAGCGGCGAATTGCGCACTTCTGCGATAATGGCAATGGATGTTTTGGGTTGAAATTTGGCAATCCACTCGGGAATGACGCGTTTTTCAAAGCACAGAGTGATCCGGTCCGTGGTAGCTGGGCAGACGTAATCAATAGGCAGCCACCTCGCCGTAAATCGTAGCAACTCTGCTTGTTTTTCGCGCTCTTTTGCGTTTTTGATTTGTGCAAAATGCGCAAACATCCGATCGACAAAAGTGCTTGGAGTAACATCCACACGCAGACGATAGAACACGAGGCCCCCACAAGCAGTGTCTACCGCTTCAATTTTGCGATCAGGGCGATTCTCGTTAATAGGCACGCTTTCTTCATCACTTTCGATTTCAAACGCACAATCCGGCCGTGTCCAAGTCGAGGTTGCCGTAGAAAAGGCCTCGTCCAAGAATTTGGTCAAGAATTGTTGAATTTGGCCCTAGAAAGAACAATTGCTTGAATTTGGTCCGGGAGGACATGACTTTGTGCTGCGCCATTTTACCATTGCACGCGTTTCCGTGCGATTTGGGCAAGTCACCATAATACCATATGCTGAATCTGCTCGCTTTATAAGGCTTGAGTGCTTTGAGAGCCACCTTTGTTTGAATCGACCACGAGAAATGGGTATTGTGCCCGAAGCAGGGCGTTTTCGCTTTTCTCTAGGTACAGCGACAGAAGGTTTATCGTCAACCAGTTCAAACGCGCGTTTAACGGGCTGGCTCGTCATGGCGGCGGGGAAAACACAAGGAGGCAAGAAGAAAACCAAGAAAAAAAGGGGGAGTGTGTGTGTGTTTTGAAGGCACGAGGACAATGCTTTTTGTTTTTTTTTCTTTTAGGGAGGAAAGTTCTTGATTGAAAACAGCCCGCGTGTATTTTTAATTTTTCCCGTGCCCAATTCCTTCTCCTTGATTTTCCAGCAAAAGGCAGTAAAAATTTCTTTTTCATTTGCTTTTTTGATTTTCATGCTGTAAAATGTTACAGGCATGGCTTTTGTCATGCATTGTCCTGCTGTCCATTTGGCATACTAATGCGTCATTGACTGTCCTGGTAAAATTAGAGGCGCTTTGATACGATTGTGTGTACATTTGGCTTGATTTCCTTTTTTATAGGTTACAAACGACACATTTGTCTCGAGAACCGCTGCGTTTGGGCCGAAGTTGTCCAAAGCCGGTCAGCTCGGCTATCTGATAGAACCATTGGATCCATCAGGATGCCATTGGGTGGAATCGCCCATGAGCAACTGGGTTGCGCTGGTCCATCGCGGAGGCTGTAGCTTTGCCACCAAGGTGCGAGCCATGGAGCAGTCTGGTGCCATTGGCGTGGTCATTGGCGATTTGGACCGCCAGCAATGGGTGACAATGCACGCCACAAGCGACAGCTCAGATATATCGATCCCAAGCGTGTTTGTCGCTCAAAACGAATACAAATCACTTCTATATCTAACCAGTGTCCTTGACAAACCAATGCTCGTTTATATGGACAGTGATGATTTTATTTGGTACGATTTTTTTTTTTTTGGCAATTTTGGGAAATCCCGGCCAAAAAAAAAAAAAAAAAAAAAAAAAAAAAAGACTGACGCAACCGAATTTCCTTTTAGGCCACTCCACGACATCATTATGATTTTACTTGTTGCGCCAATAACGATGTTGACGCTCTTCTATTTATTATGTAAGATCAGGCAGCAACACCGAAAGTTGCAGAACATTGCACCAGTGCATGTTGTTTCAAAATTGGCACTGGAGCCCTTCAATCCTGACGAAGCAAGTGATGGCCACATTGATAGCTGCGCAATCTGCCTGGAAGATTATCTGTTTGGCGAGCAGCTGCGCGTCTTACCGTGCAAACACAACTTTCATCCTTATTGTGTAGATGCATGGCTAACCACAAAAAAAAAATACGTATGTGAGCGGAAAAAAAAAAAAAAAAAAAAAAAAAAAAAAACGCGTCCAGGGCAATTGCCGTTCTCACCGTTTTCATGGCTTGCTTTCCATTAGTGCCCATTGTGTAAATTAAACATTTCAATTCAATAATAAAACGCACACTTGTTGAGTATTTAAAACCCAATAGACGCCTGGTGATCGCTCTGAAATTTACGTGCCGTGCGCATGAAGTGGCAGCAATGACAGCATCAAAAGGAACTGCTGTTTCCCAATCATTTTTCGGCGCAATTCCATCTTGAATTGGTTGCCTGGGCGCGTTTTTCTTTTTTTTTCTTTTTTTTTTCGCCACAGTCGCTTTCTTCTCGCTTTTCTTTGCCTCGCTCATGATCCCTGACAGTGCACAAGCGGCTGCTACGCGAAAAAAGCTTGCGTCGACGACCAAAATGTCGCTCATCAACGAAAAGCAGCAGGAGCTCGACGAACTCGTTCAAATAAAAGATCTCAGTGAGTTGCTTGTCCGCCATTTTGAGCAGCTCACTCAGAGCGTACACAACCTCGCCGATGGCAGCCAAGGTAATTGACTTGTCTCTCTCTTTCGTTTCTTTTTTTTTTTTTTGTTTGTTTGTTTGTCTGCGCAATTCCTTTTCTTGACATATTTTGGCCTTTTTCCAGGTGTATCCCAGGTGCTGGGCAATTGGGATTATGTTTTTCGGACTATGGGATCAATGAACACAGATCCAGGAAGCAGCGAAATCAACACAATTGTCAAATTACCCATTCTCAATTGCGACTCCTCTAATATACCAGCCGACACGAATAAAGAATGATGCAAGAAGATGAATTTTATAGTGTGTGTGCGTGGGAGGGGGGGCGCTGTTTCATGTTCAATTGGACTGGTCTAATGGTTTTGCCTCGAAAATGGTCAATTTTTGATTTTCACCGCCACTGACAATGCAATTGCCGCTCCAGTCGACGGCAAACACCTTGGGATGATCACTTTCTTCCATTGTATACACGGGGCCCTTGCTGCGGATATCCCACACCCTCACCGTACCATCGTACGAGCTTGAACACAAGGTATATGCAGATCGAGGCGCCCAAGACACCGACGACACCCAGCCCTGGTGACCGCGCAGAGATTGTTTGACATTCACGCCATCTAGATGAAGAAAAAAACATGAGATCTCCTGGAGCAACTTTTGCGCGCTAGTGACGCGCTTAGATGATCGCGCAACTGGGCCAAATATGCGAGATGCGTCATTGACGCGTCTGGGTGTGTTCTCATGTGCCGAATGCCGTTTCTTCAACTCCAGATTGCTATCTTACCTTCCGATCGAGGATCCCACATGCGAATGACCGAATCCGAGTGACCAGTAGCGACGAGACGCGAGTGTTGCGAGTAATCGACGGCCAACACCACCTTTTCACAATTCTACAAAGCGAAAAAGCCAATAGGTGTTTATAAAGCTCGTTGTCTATGCTTATTTTGTTTTGTTTTTGTTTCCTCGTACCTTGGTCGTGATGTTCACTTGCTGCTCAATATCCCATGAACGGATGGAATGATCCCAGCCGCCCGAGTACAGCATGTTCTCATCGACATCATCGTACACAATGCTTGTCACTGCACCTACATGCCCTTCCAACGCCGTGGCCACCGTCTACAAAAAAAAAAAAAATCAATTGCTACCATTGGAAAGAGCCGCTGCGAAGCAACTTACCTTGGTAGGGCGCTCTTTTTCTGTTCGCTTCTTCTTTTTGGCATGTGCCGTGTCCAAAGAGTTGTCATCCTCGGTTGGCGGCGCATTGGTCCAAACTTTGATGGTGGCATCAGCTGATGCAGTCGCAAACTAAATGACGCGACAAAAAAAAAGATGGTTCACTTTCAATTCCGCAAATTAAAAAAAAAAAAAAAGTACCTGTGACAGAGAAGCATTGATGGCCAATCCTTCAATTGGCTTCGTGTGGCCTGCACATTCGTATTGCAGGCTGGCACCCTGATCATTGATGTGCCAAACCAACGCAGAACGATCCAAGCCGGCGGAGACTACGGTCAGAGAGCCATCTAATTTCCAATTCAAAAAAAAAATCAGTCCTTGTCGCACTTTTTGCATGCCTTTTCTCTACTTTATGAAAATTTTACCTTGATTTCCGCCCAAAGCAACGGCCTTGACAGCCTCTTTGTGACCGGCGAGAGTGTGTATGCATTCACCAGAACTGTTCCACAGGCGGACCATATTGTCATATGAACCAGTCAAGAAAAAAGAGCCAAAGCCCTTGACGGAGGAGATCCAATCATCGTGTTGATACGCGGTCATCATCCTTGGTGGCAGCATTGATTCGACATACTCGACGGTGATGATGTTTTCCTATCCAATAAAAGAGAAAACATAAGCAACGGGCGTTGCGCTCCTAGAAAAATATGTTTACAGTGGACAATTGTTGGTCGGCCAGGTACTTTGCGAGGCTGGTACGCAGGATCTCATTGTCGATCAGGAACTCAAAGGGAATAGGTGTGTCTATAATCCAAAAAAAAAAAAAAAGGGGAGCGGGG
>KV441925.1:240591-263845 GCA_001650995.1 Gongronella sp. w5
AAAAAAAAAAAAAAGTGCGCAGTGAGCAATTGAGCGGTTCTGACGATCCTCTGGCGCGATTTACCTAGATCAAGCAGATTGTTTACAAGCTCAGAAAGCCCGTAGCGCTTCAGCGTGCTTGGCACAAGAATTGGCGCCTCACTGACCGCATATTTGGGCTGCTTGGAGACTAGACGCACCTGGACTTGCTCGTGAACGTCAGACATGAGATTCAAATGAGGTAAAAGAAGTGGAAAAAAAAAAAAAAGAAAGAAAGAAATGAGCGCACAAAATGTTGAAGCCACTGCGGACGGGCTTTGAACTTTGCACATTGCGGAGCGACGTGTACTGTAGCGCGTGCATCTTTTCTTTCGCTCTTTTTGCACAGGGAAATGGAACATATTGCGCAAGAACTAGAGGGGCTGATTGACCAACTGGGTGTTGTGGGCTTTGGCACGCAGCTTTCACAGTGGGTTCATCAGCTTAAGCAAGGAAAAGATTCTTGCAGCCAGAATATGGACAAACTACAGCAAGAGCGACGAGGTTAGTCCAAGAGTTTCTAATTTTGCCTTCGTTTACCCCTCTCTTTTGTGTGTTTCTTGCAGCCTTGATAGAAACATTGGACGATCTTCAAACTGACCTGGTGACCCTTGAGGCGCAGTACACAACCACAGCAAACGGACACGACCTCATCTCCCTGCACGATACCACAGACGCGCTCAAAAACAATGTCACGGAGTTGGAACAAAAATGCCTTGGCTTGGAAACACAAAGGACACAACTCGAACAACGCCTGGCCACCTTGAAACGAATGGGCCATCCAGATGCCTCTGCAGAAACTGACAGGTACACCCCATGCAAAATCACGATTTGGCGCAATTTCCTCACATTTATACTCAATTTCTGGTTTTTTTTTTTCTTTTCTTTTTTTTTTGAAGTGCAAAGGTTGCCTTTTACACCGAGCTTGGAATCGACATTACCACGGCCTTGGACAACGACTTGGTGCTCTCAATTGACATCAGTAAGGACACTTTTGCCGCCGATTACCTACTTTTTCTCATTTTTTTCCTTTTGTCTCAAAGCACGCAAGGATGGTCTACCCAGTTGGCACAATGTGGACATTAAAGACAAATCTGACTTGGAAGTGGCAACATCAATATGGGATCACTTGGCAGCGCAATAAAAATCTATCACAAAAAAGGGGGGAGGGCTGTATGATCGCTGGAAAGAGTCACACTTCTGTTGTACGTTTTATTGGGGCATATTGCTTGCTACGCATCTGATAAGCTGTTCTCATCATTGAATATCCGTGCGCGAGCCTGCTCGTAAGCCAGTCGTCTCTCCTCCAGCGTCAAGACCTTCTTTTCGGCATTGACTTGCTGCTGTTGTTGTAACTGTTGTCGTTGGGCTGCCGCAGGATCTCGTTTCATGATTTTGAATTGCCCAGGGGACTCAGCGCAGGCAGAGTCGGAGTCATCGGGTGACTTGACCAATTCAGAGAAGCGGCTGGACGGCATGCTGGTATATGGGGTCTTGCAGAGAAAAAGCAATTGGCGCGACGAGTCAAAGAAATGCGAAAGTCGAAAATAAGGAGCCACTTTATGCACCATCAAGCGTTGGTACGAGTTCATTGGAGGCAAATCCAGGCGATAGAGTCTGAAAGAAAAAAAAAAACCAGAACACAGGTGAATTGCAAGTCCTTGTGGATAAGGCAAGCCATTATCAAAGTTACCTGTTGTTATGTATAAATTGTTGCAGCTCCTGCTCAATTTTGAGCAAAAACAGGCGCTCCGTGGGCTTTCCAAGCAGTTCCACGATAAAAGGATCTAGCTCGGCGGGGCCTTTTAGTTCTTGGTAACTATCGCTTTGACCGTCACTGGTGCCAAGCTGTTTGTTTTGGTTGGCATACAGTGGGTAGGTTGGACGATTGTTATCAGAATCTGTGCTTGAAGGAAACTTGAAAACAATAAGCACCTCCTGCTCGTTTCATTCCGTGTGCTTTAGCACTTACCATTGGTCAACAAAGAAATCTCGTTGTTGGAGCACAGAAAACAAAAAGAGATGTGAAGTTGGGGAGGCTCAACGGCTATTCAATTTTAAGATGGCTTTTTGCAAAAAAAAAAAAAAAAAAAAAAAAAAAAAATAGGCAAAACCCGGCTCCTTACAGTGGCAACAATTCCAATTCAGCCGTTGCCAAGCTCTCAAATCAAAATCGAAAAAAATGGATTACCCAGAAGCATACAGTATCCAAAAACCCAACTCACCCAACAAGTAATTGAGCATCGGAGGAACCACAAAAAATGCCAAAAAAAAAAACACCTTGTCAGTAACGAGTAATGCCCAATGCGCAATTTTAGTTTAAACTTTACACGCGATTTGCATAAAAAGAACGCGTCCATGAACTCGCCCCGGTGTGTTCTGACGTTCATTTGCAAGAGAGGCTCCTGATGCATGCGGATGATTAGAAACAGAAACTGGTCAGTTGAGTCGTTGTGCAAGTGAATCCAAAATATCGACATTTTCACAAATTCAGCAATGGCTCTCGAAATATTTTGTAGATCAGGGTGAAACTGGCACCATTCGAAAGAGTCATGCTCGGACAATCATTTCCAGAATGCTTGTTTGCCCAATGCGTGATCTTGTACTGCTTGTGAAAGCCGTTCAAACATTACAAAATTTTCAACCTCGATGTTCTCGGCAACGGATTAGACAACACACGGCACTTTTAACGTTCGAATGCATCTCTTGCATCTCTATCGAATAAGACCAGTTTCATCGACGGATGATTAAAACTCGCAGAGAAAATTCACTTTTTCATCAAAATCTTTGATCGCAATTTACTCGACCCTCTCAAAGCGGGGGACCCTCCTGCAGATGCATTTTGACCTGACCCACCCTTTTTTTTCTAAATTTGAAAAAAAGATTTCGTCACCAAGGACTCATCGCAGCTCCACGAAAATTTTACATGTAGAGGATGTTGCTTCTCTCTTCTCAGAAAAGAATAAAAATCCAAAAGTCAATCATGTGGTTTGTCGGGAAGCACGGCATTGCTGAAAATTTGGCTGTAGCGCGTTTTTGTAAAATTCATTTCGCGGTAAATCATGATTCGATCATCGCCAAACTTTGCCACTTGGCTTTTTCAGCGTCTCTCTTTGAAAGAAAAATTAAAAAAACAAGATGTTGGTCGGGCCGTTTTCGTGGCATGCGCCGTTTTCAAGAATTGGCACCAAGCAATCTATGGATGACCAACACAGATCATGAATCGATTGCCTCCCAACCTTTGCCCTTTGACTATTTCGCCGCACCTTACAGTTGTATTCAACAAAACAACATGAAACCCCAAGATTGACTGGATCGTGCGTTTTGCAGATGAATTCGAAATCTCGACATTTTTACAAATGCAAAATTACTGTAGTAAATGCCACAAATCACCATGGTTGGGTGGCCCAAAATCTACACATAATGTTTGCCGACGCACGCGACTCTTCTTGAAAAACTGTTCAAATCAGAAGTCGACCGAGTCATTGTGCAGATGAATCCAAAATTCTGACATTTCCACAAATCCGGCACGAGTCTCTCGAAATACTGTATTTTGTGGACCGCGGTGAAATGGCACAGATCGAAATACCGGTAGACGCACTCGGGTGAAGTCATCCCACTTTATGGGAATGCATGGGCTCACACTTGCACTTTCCTTTGCCCGCTTGCAAAAGTCGATCAAACATTGGAAGATTGATTGATGTTTGGATCAATTTTCAAACTTGCTTTTCTCGATAACTGGAAAATAACCAACGATGCTTTTAATTTGTCAAATGCTGCTGCTGAATCTCTACCGAATGAACAAGTTTCACGGCGACCTGATCAAAACTGTCCGAGGAAATATACCTTTTCAACAAAAAATTCAATGACAATTTGCTCGACAACTGTCTTCTAGTCAACCCTCGATTTTTACAGTATTTCAGATTTAATAAAAAAAACAGGGGGGCAAAGCATCTAATGGGATGACTTACAGGGCGCTAGCTTGGGTTTTAACGTTTTGCATCATCGGTCATTTCATCCGCTTGTTGCAGCGATGCAGCCTACTCTACTGTAGTACAGTACAGCGCACAAAAACCTGCAAAAAAGTACTGTAAAAAAAATCCATGCAATTCACGCACCCAAATTTGGAAGTGTAAAACCTTAAATTTTTGCAAAAAAATCCTTAAATTTTTGCAAAAAAATCTTGCCTAAAAAATCTTGCCTAAAGTAAGCACTTTTCTCAGTCGATCGCCGTTCATGCGTCACTCTTTGGACATTTTTCCTACTACTGTACAGTACGGTACAGTACCGTACCCTCCAAAAAAAACGCAACAACTCCGCAGCGCCGCCCTTTTTTTTTGAGACCCACCGAATGAAATTTGATTTGGTGTTAGTTGCTACAGTATTAACAAATAAGTAAAAACGATTTTTTTTATGTTTTTACCTTGCGCTTATCAATAAAATCGTCAAAAAAATTGGAGGTTACTTAATATGATTTACAGATAATACGGTCATTCAAAATTCGTGATCACGCACCAAAGTGGAGTATCCACTCAACACGTCAACACGCATTTACATGGTACATGGCAACATTGCCGTGGCACAACATTGCCGTGGCAATGCTCTTGTTTTGCTTTTTTGTGACAATAAAAATGCATTACTCAATGCTCACCCCTGATGCATGTTCCATGGCATCAGGTAGCATGCATAATGGTCGCTTTTTTATACCGTTAAATCGTGCAAGCAAGGAAAATACATGCAAACCTACCGTACATTGGTACTTGGGAAAAATGGCCCATTCTGATGCAGAAAGCCAAGGTTGTTTTTCGAGTGAGCCATTGCTCGAGTGTCTACGATGCCCAGAGTATTGAGAAAACACAAATTTCGAAAATCGTGGCAGGGATACTGTCGTACTGATATGTGGGGAAGTCGAAAAGCGGGTTTTTGAAAGAGTATTCTTTTAAAATAAGACACTTATTTAAATGTTAGAGACCGGGTCGGGCAGAGACGTGTCAACAAGGCTTACCGCAGGCAGGTGGTCAACCGGTTAAAAAAATATAAAAGAATAATATAAAGGCAGAAAGGTGGAGAAGAGATGGAAATAAAAAGGGATACAAAGGCCCAAAAAAGAATAAATAGGGAGGGAGAGGGATGCACAAGTACACTCAGGATGGCGAAAACCGAAAATCAAGTGCTCCAATTACTTCCCTATTTTGACCCGTGACAGGCCACCAAGAAAAGAAAAACGAACGGCCATGGTGTCAGCGACCGAGGTCCCCATAGCCATTGCTCCGTAAACGACAATTGTTTTCGAAAAAGGTCTCGTTTTGGCGCCAGGGCCAAGCTGGCGAAAACGCGTCGCAGTTACCCCAAATATGATTCCACCGCAAGAGCACGTCTTGACCGTGGGAGACCACGCGTTTTTTCTTGCTCCCTCGGTGTCTTACGATGCTGTACGTAGCGTATACCTGTGTTTTGAGCAACGGAAAGCGGTTTAATTTGTTGCATAAAATGCTGCACCTGCACATGGGCTAAGCGCGCCATGCGCCATTTTTTTTTTTTTACGAATGCTAGGATGGGGTACTTGTGGCACAAACAAAGCCTTCGTAGAACACAAAAAGGCAAGCAAACAAAGCATGTTGGCATTTTCCCGGCTCCGCGCTGGGTTTCACCACAAAGGGTTTCACACAAAAAATTTTTTTGACACCAACGCGTCGCTTCTTTTTTTTTTTTTTTTTTTTTCTTCACAAATACACAATGTCGGACGAACGTACTGCTAACGAATTGATGAACCTTGAGAATGAGCAAGAGGCCGTCCATGAAAAGTGCCTCGAGTACCAGCGCAAGCTGATGAAGCCTCTTTGGGAGAAGCGCCGCGAAATTGTCAAGAATATTCCCAATTTCTGGGCGGAAGTCGTACGTCTTGAGCTTGTTGGAGTGAGCAGAACAGACAAGAATCGTGGTGCTTATCAAATATATTGTAGATCACCAACTCGCCTTTCTTTGAGGGCCCTGGGGACGAGAATGACGTCGAGGTAATGCATTTTTTTTGTAAAAAAAAGCCAATAACAACCCTTGCATTTGCTTTATTATTAGGCTCTCGAGAACCTCAAAGATTTCCACGTCGAATATGACGAGAATCGCCCCAACTATCGCAAAGTGGTTGCTGTAAATGGATACCTAAAACGCAAAAAAATGAAGCAATTGTCTCATTTTTTTTTCTCTCTAGCACTTCGGCAAGAACGGCGTGTTCAAGAACGAGGTTTTGACCAAGGTAAATGATGCGTGATCAAGCCACGAAGATGCGCGTGTGCGGCTATAAAATTTGGAACAGAGTGCTCATAGTGTGATCATTTTCAGGAATTCACGATTGACAAGGACGAAGGCACGGTGATCAGCAAGGCCAATGTGGAATACCACTCTGGCAAGGAGCCCAACAACAAAAAGCGCAAGGGCGACGACATCGACGCCGACCTCGACTTCAACTTTTTGCAATGGTTCTCGGACGACAGCATCCCTCTCGGCGCGCTTTTGACCGAGGAGGTGTTCCCCGGTGCACTTGAGTAATTTCAATGTCACCAACTTGTGTAAAACACGAAATTGACGTGCTGTCTTATAGTTTCTACCGCGGTGGCGAGGACTCTGATGATCTTGACGAGGACATCGAACTTGGATCTGATTCGGAAGGTAAAAAAAAAAAAAAAAGCGCGTGCGGGCAAGACGCGTCTTGTAGGAGCCGTTCAATCGTGATGACTGACATGCGTCTGCTAAATAGAAGATGAGGACGAACCCAAACCTAAGAAGGCCAAGAAATAAGTATTTGAACATACTCTCTTCGTTTTGAATATTTTTTGCTTTAGTGATGTTAAGATTAAAAAAGACTTTTAGTATTTAATATAATTGTGATCACATGAGCAGGCATTGCTGATCGCGCTTGTGATTAGGCTGATACAAAGATCGGCCTTGTTCTTGCAGCCTGTGCATCTCGGCACGCGTCTGATCGCGCTTATTGTCACGTCTTTTTTCTTGAATTTCTCGCGGAAAGTAGGCCAAAAGGTACGTTTGTAGTTCCTCGTCAAGAAATGTCGCGTCCGCGTGACCAATGGCCATCTCTTTGCGGCAAACGGGGCAGTCGTAAAGTCGCTGACGATGAGCCTTGATGATGCACCGCAAACAGAACACATGCTGGCACTCTAGCCGGATGGGCCGCCAGGTGAGTCCTGTGTCAGTGACGCGCAGATTGAAAAAAAGAGAAGAGTTGAGTGGGATTCGCAACGACCAGCGCGTCTTCCCCCCCATTTTATTACCAAAGCACACCGGGCAGCTATAGTCGTCGGGCTGTGGCACGATGGAAACAACATTGGCTTGGATCAGATCAAAAATGGCGCCGTCCAGCCCATCCAACCAGCTGTGATGGGCCTGCGCAAAGGACACAAATACAGTGCTTGCTCTAATGCGCACCAAAATGTAACGAAAAAAAAATCAAGATGTGTTCATACACAAGGGGCTAAGATGAGGCTTTACGAGAGACCGCTGCGCTTGTCGTGTTTCTTTAGAATCTTGGTCAGAGCAAGAGAGTTGAGGCATACAAAATGCTGGAATTGGTAGAATTGATTGTGAAACTCAAGGAATTGGGTCAAAGCCGCCTTGGAACCCTTGGACAGTCGATTGTTCTTGGAAAAAGAGATGCGTCAGCTAACCCATTTGTATAATATCGTGTGATTCTGCTCCTATTTCATCCATTGGTTGCATACCAGTTTCCTTGCACGCACGAGGTCCCAAAATTGGGCAAATCGCAGCTTGTTGTCAGCGTGATGTCTGTTTTTGTTCGTCAGGGCCGCAGCAATGTATAACTGAAATATTGCGCGCCACGCGTCGAGGTCCTTTTTCTTGGGCGACGTCTATTCAGCGTAAGAAAATGAGAACTGGGCAAACAGGGACGGTGCAATCTTACGACAATGAGCATTTGTTGTTGCAATGCTTGTACGACGCGGCGGAAGCGTGCCACCTGGTGATTTTGTAACACCTGGGCATGCTCGAGGTCCTTGAGCAATTGGCGTAGAAATTCGCTGTCCTTGATCAGATCGATTTTCCGCTGGAATGGCTTGGCGGCCGCTCTATCTTGACATTCTTGCAAACCGGTCCCTTGATCGATTTTGTCGATTTCTGTTGAACCAGGTACAACTACCTCAATGTATGGCTGCGGCTCCTGATTGTCTTTACAGAATTATGCATGTCAAAACCAGAAATGCGCTCAATTGCGTCTTTTTCTATTTCTTTTTTTCTTTTCTTTTCTTTTTTTTTTCTTTTTTTTTCTTTTTTTTGTTACCTTGCAAACCATATGTCCATTTCCGCTGATCAAAGGGCATGGCGCGGATGGCGGGTGGCAAACACAAATGCAATTCCTCGACAACAAAGCGCAATGCCTTTTTCAATTGCTTGTAGTGAATCAAGTACGGCTGCCAGTCGCTTGGAATCTCGTTCCTTTCAATTTCCAACTGCTTGGCAAACTTCATCTTTTAATTGATGCTTCCAGAGCACGGCCAGGTATGGGGTATAGCGATAAAGGGTGGCAGAGAAATGTTAAAAGGCCATAAATCAATCCGAATTGCTATTTTTCCTAATTGACAGGAGCAGAAAAGGAGCCTAGCAAACTTTCAGATTGCAAAGGCAATGCGAGTGGCCAGAAAAAGAAAAGAGAGAGCAAACATTGCAAAAGTGGGCTCGCGTGACGTCGTGTGAGCGATTTTCACCGCTGGCATTGGTCAAAAATGGCGATTGCGGCCTTTGTACAGCCAATAGGAAGCCAGGTGGTACTTGATCAGTGTGCAATGCTGCGGAAAGCAATCAGGGGTGCAAGTGACGAGGGGAATCAAATCTTTTATTTTTCACATTTCTCATACTCAATTTCGTCGCTGGTTCCGAGCCTGGTGGAAAATCAATGAGATTGATTTGCGATTGATTTCTTCGTTTCTGTACCTGATAGACACCTGTGTAATAGCCACTGTAATACCAAGCCATGATCATGTTGGTCAAGTCTTCATTGTCTACGCATCAGATATAGAATAAATGAGCAAACAACCTTGATTTTTTTTTAAAAAAATGTATGCACCATCGGCTGCACCGGACTGAGAGCCAAACACAGGCATTGCCGGCATGGAGTGATGCATAGGTTGGAACTGATGGTGTTGATGAAATTGGTAGTTTTGCTGGTAAAACGCATCCTGTTGCGGATAAAACTGCTGTTCCGGTTGAATATGATGCTGCTGAGCTTGCTGCTGTGTGTGTTGTTGATTAACAGGACTCGCAGGCTGCGCGTCGTTATTGTCTTCATTGTCATTGTCGTCCGATTGCTCCAGATTGCCACTGTCCTCTTGCGCAATGCCAATTTGCGCAGAATTGTCGCTGTGTTCCTCTGCAAACGCCATGTGCGCGTCATTGATGTCTGTTGCAATGCCCACTGTAGCTCTCTCGTCCTGCTGCGTGTCATCCAAGGCAATTGGCTCATCTTGAGTCTCTGCATTGATGATGTCATATGGCTGTTCGCTGGCCGTGTCTTCACTCTAATGCAAAATTTAAAAGAACAATGAGCTGAGCCGATTTTCAAGTTGCCTGTTTGGCTGCAGTGCGCGATTACCTGGCCAGCAACGAAAGCCCGACTACTCGAAAAGAAAAAAAATTAGTGTTTTCGACGACCACGCGCTTTCAAACCAAATACTCACGCCTTTTCTACAAAGAAACGCAGCTCATCGTTTTCTTGCTTTGCCCTGCGTTCCCTGGCGTCTGGATCTGTCGGCGGACAGTAAGTCTATAAGAGAGTAGGGGTGAGAACGACGGATATCAATGTGGAAACCGGCGTTTGCAGCTTACTTTGTACGAGTCGAGCGATTTGTGCCAAAACTGAAGCACGGAAAGGTCGTTGCTCTTTGAGTCCTAAAGAGTTACGCGCGTCAAACAATAATAAATCTCAATTTGTTGAGATATTCATACCTGGGTATCAAGTATAGAGCCAAACATGAACTCACAAAGAAAATGGATAAGAAAAAGAGTCAACGCGCTGTCAATTGTTGTTGCCAGTCTGAAAAAAGACGAAGGCGGCCTTTCAAATATTCAAAGCGGGCTTTCTTTCGAGCCGTGTCCTAATTTCGACACCAAATGAATAGACCAGGCGATAAATCAAGGTTTCAATTGGTATACACGCTTTGGCACGAGTCCGAAACGCATCCTAGTGTGAAATGGCACTCTAGAAACCGCAGTGTTGGGCGTCATGTTGAAGATTCGCGGCAGAACAGCCCTCAGCCAGGCGCCAATTCAAAATCAGCCGCGTTCCGGCTCAATACCCCAAACTCGAAAACTGGGTCTCCGAATCACGTCAAACTCTCACCAAAAGGAAAAGGGCATGGATACACCACGAATAAATGCTTAAAAAGAGAGATATCCATTGGCTCGTTCACGAGCAATGAGCAATATTAGATTTAATTTCAATGGCGAATTGCACGGAAAAACGCGTCCGTGAGGCCGCACCGGCGTGTCCACTAACAATAGACGTGCCAGGAGCATGTATTCAATTAGAAAGAGGCGCGTGCAGCGCGTCGTTTGGCGCGGTTTTTCACGCGTCGCGTGTTGTTTATGATTGAAATCCGTGTCAAAAATGTTATAAAAATTGCGTTTTCATTGATCATCCATGTCCACGTGTCTTGCGCAGCGAACTGCGTTTTTTCTCTGATGATGAGTGTTTCTTGGGGATGCAGGTGTTTTTCGTAGAGATGAATTAGAGTCGAAAATAAGACCTCAAACGCATATTTCGCCAAAATCTGCAGATAAACTTTTGGCCTTTTTTTTTGCATTTTATCGGTGAACGAGGCGTGTTTTCATTATTGTGAAAGGCGCGGCAATCTGGGGATCATTTTAATCATTGAATGGGCGCTTTTGTCATATACATGGCGTTGTGTACAGGTACGGATAAGGCGCGTATCATTTTTTACGCGCTCATTGAGATTGACATGTCTGGTACACGCGTAATCCTATGGATTGCTAGGATGCATCTGCCATTGATCGCAGATTAGGGGGGCATACGTATATTTTAGCGCCCATGTTTACAGTAAAAACGCCATCCTTATTCTCGTTTTTAACTTGATCCAGACTCGGCAGTTGGCGTCTAGTGGTTATTTTTTAATTTTGCCAAACTTGCTCAGGGAATCTGGCTTGAAAGGGGTCTGGGTATGGTCTGTGATTTTTTTTCTGGGTATTTGTGCACCTTTTTGTGGTTTCAAGATTGTGCTGCGACGCGAGTATGGTGAACCATTCGTTAGTTTGGAACCATTTGCCCGATTTTGGGATTTGGACGCATAACACACCTTTAATTTTGGGCTAAAAACACGACCTTTGGATCGAATTGACACGTAGCTGATGAAACACGTGTGCCAAGATGGCCATAAATGCTTCACATTTTTCCTTTTGTTTCGTGGGCACGCTTTGAAGATGTAATACACTGGAAACCAGGGGCAGCGTGTTTGTTTTTGACGCGTGGGACAAGGAGAAAGAGTGGGCAACGAATCAAAACGCAAAATGAGGGACGTTTCAACCTATTACTCAATGCAAAGTCGTGGCTGTTGGAATCGAAAAGAACGGCAAAAATAAAAGTAAATAAAAAAAAACGCAACAGGACTGCAAAAATAAAAAAAAAGACACGGATAAATGATCAATTTCGTGTTGCTTAGGCAATGATGGCAATTGATTTTGTCAAGAAGGCCTCAATGAACAACGAGGGTGTACAAAAAAAAAAAAAAGAGACCAAAAATAGTTGGACACAAAAGGGGGGCTGGCTGCAATTTGAATTTGGATGCTTCCCTTCCTGTTCTGTCTCCCGATTTCTCTTTTCTCTACTCCACCCCCCCTTTTTTTTTTTTATCTTGGCATGGTGCGATGATCACCTATTGTATTGTGGACAAGACCGGTAGCGTGCTATATCATTCCAATGACCAAGACCCGCGCGCCGACCAAAGGCGCATACAATACCTTCCCTTGCTGCTTATCAACGACCTTGTCGCAGCAAACAGCCAAGCAGCCATCCGCTACGTCCGGTCCAATGGCAACCTCGTAGTCTTTTGGGAGGTACGTACAACACACACTTAGGCGAAAAAGAAAAAAAAAAAAAAAAGAGGAAGAAAGGATTTTATTTTTTATTTTTATTTTTATGATTTTTAGCGGCACAAGCTTGTGTATTTGGCGTATTGCAAACAAGGCAAAGGGTCTTTGCCACCTGTTGCACTGATGCAGCAACATCTCAAGGTGTTGGACAGCTATCTTCGATATCATTTTGGCCCCCAATGGCAATTGCGCCTAAAAGACGACGTGATCAAATCAAGACGGTCGCCCATCCATCCGCCATTGTCTCATGCAAAAATACATCAATGCCTTGCCACTCTTCCATTCATCCATCGATTTTCTTTACGAACAAGCTGCCTATGCTGTGTCGAGCGACTTTTCCTCGAGGACCATCTGTATACCCGCCTCATTGACGCATTGCACGACACCTGCCACGGATTGTTCCCGGAGATCAAGGCCACTCCCGCACAGGCAATGCAACAGAAAATCACGTCCATCTTCTCAAACCCGCGACGCCACCCCTCCAATGCGTCATCCACCAACAGCTCCACAAGCTCATCTAGTGCCAACCGTTCTATATCTCATCCATCACCACCGCAGCCTATACCACCGCCATTCCCGCACCTTCATCATCACCTTCACCATCATCATCACCAGCCACAGCCAACTTCGTCTCAGCGCAAGTGGGACGAGCAACCCCTGGGTGCATGGCATCACGCGCTGGTCTTTTGCAGAGAAAAACTAGTGGTTGCATGCGGAAACAAGGATCAGCAGCCCAATTACCCAATTACCCAAGAATTGCTCTACTTTTTGCGCAACATGGTTGTGGATTTAACGGCTGAACAAGGCAAGAAAATGGAGAAAAAGTCAAAAAAAAAAAAGGAGGGAGCTAGTGTTTTTTTTTTTTTTTTTTTTTTTAGAAGGACGGATGCGGCCACGTGGCGATGTTGCAGCCACACCCCAGACGATCCAGCGGCAGCGCAGCCGTACATTGGACACGGCCGATCACGAGCGCCGCACGCTTTACAGCATGTCGCTCCAATCACATCGATCGCCTTCGACGTATCACGCGTCCCCTTCGTCACTGGCCGCACCCTCGACGTTTTCTTCGGCAGGCACGCGTGTCGGATCGAGTGGCACCATGATCCATGCCGCGCCAATTGCAACATCCACATCGTCATCGCCAATTTTGTCATCTTATGAGGTTGGTCGCAGTAAGCGGGTCTCATCGCTCTTTGCATCCAACACGGAATTGCCATTCAAGATCCAGACCAAAGCCAGCCCAACTCAGGTATCGCCGTCTACGACGGCTGTGCCCGAGGTGTCCTGGAGCAACCCGCCCCCATTGATCCACTCGCATTTGCTTACAAGGTTGCCACGCCAGGAATTGTCTACGGACGATCATACATTAGTGCGGTTGTCTTCGTCTTCGTCTTCGTCTGTGGCTTCGGCACCTCCGTGCCCTGATGATCATCCACTGCCCCCAAATGCCAAAGCATTGTACACACATCACGTGCCCTTCCACACTGCCTCGTCTCCATCCCTGTTATCCTCCAGTTTGCCCCGCACACTCAGAAAGGCATTCAAAGACGAACCAACCCAAGCTTCAATCGCTACTACAGGCGCTGTACCACGCCGACGCGCTTCTGCCAGCACCTCGCCCATGTCCCTGTCTCGACGTGCAAGCTTAGGGGCGCCCGCAGAGGCAACCAGTATCGATGACGACCAAGACAAGACCACAATGGCTCCAGGTCTCGTCAAAATGGTCCGAAGATGGGTCCATCAAGGCCAACAGCGCGTCGTCATGACACGCATCTGCTGTATCCCCATTGATCAAGGTCTGACCGCCGTGCTGCTCTTTGCGGACGAGGTAGATTGAAAAAAAAAAAATTGAGAGACGTTCAATTCACTTTTTTTTTATAGGCACTGCCGACACCTGGCTTGATAAACAAGCATACACCAACGCCGCAGCAGCAGATCAAACAATTTAGCCAGGCTTTGCAGCTGGCTTTGCGTGATTTTGTATCTTTTTTGCTCATCAAGGAGGCGACGCATTTCACGGTGCTGTCGTTCGCGATGTCTTACCCGGGGCTCGTACATTTTGTGCACATGCACCAGGGCACCATGGTCAGCCCACGGATCGTGGATTTAAACGATGTAGATAAGCACCACGAGATTTTGCAAAACGTGTACCAGTCGTACAATATCCGTCCCACGGCATCCGTGCTTGATGAATGCTGTACATCGAGCCTGGCACAATGGCATTGGCCGTCCTTGGATCTTTTGCACCGTCTTCATACCACCATGCTCAGCAAAGCCTACCATACCCATCAACAACATCATGACATTGAGACAAAAGACGATGTCATGAAGCAGCACATCCACCAGCTCTTGCCCGCGAGCTTGCGTCACCATGGCTATGATTCCATTACACTCACCGCCGGCCGCCAGGTCCTCATGGCTATCTATTTTAGCTTTATTCCCCGCGACACAATGTGGTCCATGCACCAGCACCTCTTCCTCGACTTGTGTCGCAGACAGCCATCCTCAGCACTCGACGCGGCTTAAAAATAAACCCTTCAACACGCGTCAATTTCGCCCATTGGCGACCACAAATAAAGCCTTAACTCCTTTTGCAACCCCCTCATTTTCCAAGTAATTGCATTGAAAAAGGGCCCTAGTGAGACATGGAGCCATCAAGTATTATTCTATGCCACATATGCTTTTTTTATGCGTGAAAGGGATAAGAGGATGGTCTATGATACAGAGAGCAAAAGGACAAAAAAAAAAAAGTGCGTGTATGCGCATAAAAATCTTATTCTTGTTGCAATTGCTGCTGAGTTTTGGACAATTCGAAGCGCAAGTTGGAGGGCAGCGATTCGGCCTGCTGGGTAAAGAATTGCTCGACAGAGGTGGCATCCAACGACGGTTTCTGTTGGAAAAAGGAAATCAAGTCCTGCACGGTGGAAATGCTGTGCAACGAAGCATTGGGCACCTCCTTCCCGAGTTGCTTGATGCTATCTTTGACAACCTAATGAAAAAAAACGTGCACAAAAAAGCCGTGAGCTGACGTTTTGTAATGCAGAATTGACTCAACTCAAGATGGCAAAACCCTTTTACCTTGAACTTGGTATCGACGTTTTGTAAAGAAGCTTGCTGATAGTCGGCTTGCGAGGTGCCGGGGATATGCTCAATGACAATGGATTGGATGATCGATTGGATTTGCTCATCATCCGACACAATTTCGTTCGTTTTCCACCTAAAAAGAGCAATAAACACGCGTCAATGCCGTTTTTTTTGTTATAATGTGCACACATACGAAGCAAAGGTCTCCTTGTCCTGAAAAGCGACGTCAAAAGTGGCATTGCCAACGACCTCAGTGGACTGTGGCTGGTCGGAAGCGTCGTTTTGTTGTTGTTGTTGCTTGGCCCAAGGGTTGAAGCGGCTGAAAACGCCACCCTTGTCAGCACGCACCATGGTGGAAGTCTGTAAGAAGCGTCGTGATTGCCCAAGCAACAAAGGTCGTGTCAACATGATAAAAAAACGGTGTGAAAAGGAAGAAAAAGCAACAAAAAGGCCCAAGCATGGGCCTTTTTTTCAAAAAACGATAAAACGGGCGAAGCCACAGCACCCCCGCCCGAGTGCCGGACTCGAGGAAATAAATTGTCACCGCAGCGGGCCACTCCTTTTTTCTTTTTCTTTCTTTTTTTTTTTTCGTACAATATGACGGACGCTGCCCCTACCACGCCTATCCGTACCGTATCCTTTGAACATGTGCCCGTTCGCTCCAAGTGTGTGGTTTGCAACAAGACCATCACTCCACATACCTTTACGATCAATACCATGACGCGTGCAAGCAAGAAGGAGAAGAAGAAAAACGCCAAAAACGAGCACATCCACTTTAAATGCTGGGCTGGTAAGGCAATTCCTTTTTTTTTTCTCTCTCTCTCTCTCTCTCTCTTTGCCTCCCGAAAATCCTTACGCTTGTTTTTGTTTTATGGTGCCAGTGCCTATCGATTTGCAAAAAAAGCCCTTGGAAATGTTCCGCGGTTACGCGAGTTTGCGACCTGAAGAAAAGTCGCGCATCAGCAAGATGATTGAAGCCGGTGCCGGCACAATGTGGGCCGACATTGTGGAAAAGGAGCGCCAGGAACGCGAGAAGCAGGAGCAAGAACAGCGAGAAGAGGAAGGCGACGAACAAAAGCCAAAAGTAGCCGCCAATGAGTCCAAAAAGCGAAAAGCCTCGGGTGCAAGCGCGGACGACGAGCCATCAGACATGACGACAGCATTGACTGGCATGCACGCGCCGTCTGCAGGAAAAAGCAACAAGAAGGTCAAGACCGACGCTACCAATGACACTGCTGCTGCCACAAAACCGCCAAAAAAGGATCTCGCGAGCCAAAAGGTGCGCGCTGCCGGCGCAAAGATGGGACTCGTTGACACTACAAGCAACGCAAAACAAGCGGCCAAAAAGGCGGCCAAGTTGGCAAAGGAGCAGGAGCGCGAGACCAACAAACAGGCGGCAATCGCTAAAAAGAAGGCCGCAGAGGAAAAACAACGCGCCTTGGCCGAAAAGAAACGCGTCCAAGAAAAAAGCAACAAGATTGCCGCAGAACTCGGTAGCGAATTCACAGAGCTTCTCAGCGAATTCAATTCTGTGTAGTCTTTTTAGTTCTTTTTCATCTTTCTTTGTTCTTTACCTATGGCATCATATCCATTAATTAAAAAAAAATAGCATTGATTCATATTCCATTTCGACAACAACGGAACAAAAGAGAGTAAAAGAGAGCCACGACGCGTCGTACACTTACAATCTATACGCATTGCCCAATTTAGCATCTTTTTCGCGATAATTTTCCCATTTTAAATATACTTTAATGTTCTAGAGTATGAATGCTTCTAATAATTGTTTAGCGACGACGCGAAACAGTCTCCCATCCATCGGCGTCAGGGCCAGAAGGCGTGGGATTGGATGGGCCAGCCTCGTCCATGTCCATGTCATTGTTGGTATCATCTTGTTTGTCATCGTCGCCTTCCCCATCGTCATCCTCATCAATTTCCTCGTCGTCGTCATCTCCACTTTGTTGTTGCACCGACGCCAAAGATGGCAAATTCGCGCATTTGCTCTCAAGCAGCTCAACCCCGCTAAAATTGCCATGGATGCATTGATTGAACATTTCGACAAGATGCTTGGCCACCAAATAGCCAGAGTCGTCCTCCAAGAGTGTATGAAATTCATCGTTCATGATTTGCGTCAAAATATCTTCGATTTCTTCAATATCCACCTTTTTGCCATCTAAAAAAAAATATGGAATTGCGTGAGTTGGCGAGGCAAACGTGTGTGTTGGTGTCATACGTTGGCCAAAGTAGTCGGTGACAAGGTCCACCATCCAGTCGCGCTTCTCGGCAGAGTCAACACCACCCCAGTCTTGTTCAACAGCAAGACGTAGCGCCGTCCACGAATATAAAACTAGCTTGACGCCTCGTTGGAACGCCACCTTGTTGGGATGTTCGGCCATGGTGCACAAAAAAAAAAAAAGGTGAAGCGGGAAGAAAGGAAATCACTCTCGAAAAGCCACCAAAAAATGCAGAAACAATCAATTCCATTATGCAGCACCGGAGTTTCAAAGATATATCCCACCCCTCCCCGCGAGATCTGCATACATGCACAAAGACTTGGGTCCACCTGTGCGCTGAATTCCAGAGCACGTATCCTATTGCACAAATGCCGTCAAATCGCGTTTTGTTAAAAAAGACGGTTCAAAAATCGCATTTTAGCGGGGACTCTTTGGAGACTCACGAAATTTGGACACACCCGTGTGCGCTAACATCACGGCTTCTGTATCCAGTGAATTTTGCCTCGATGGCGCGTCCTAATGGTGAGTAATCGAGATTTTCAGTTAAAATCCGATTTTTTATCGCCGGTGTTGCTATTCCGATGGATCAACGCAAAAGGGATATGCATGATGCGAAGGAGCTGTAAATGACATTCTCGAAATTGTCAAAAGGTCGAATGAGCCCATGACTGCAGTTCTACGGCCACTGCAGTGCAACCAGGTTATTTATTTGTTTATTTTTGAAGGGGTGGCGACAGATGGTGTCTGTGTCGTTCGCCCAAGATGGTATAGCCGTGGCGACACACGTCGATAGATTGTACCCATGCGCTTTCGAGGCATTGCTGTGCCGTCCAGCGCGTCGTGGGCTCGGGATCTAGCATTCCGTAAAGACAACGCTGCTCGTCAGCGTTTGATTTGGACAATGGCGGCCAGGAACCTGTAGGGCGGTGATGCTTGACGTAATTTTCGTAGTTTGGGTCGCTAGTGCACGCCTGGAAAAAAGGAATCTGGCGAAACACGAGGCAATGCCAAGTCACGGCCGCACTCCACACATCCATACACGTGCCGTCGTACGCGTGCGGGGACGTGAACAATTCTGGCGCCCAATACGGCTCCGACCCACATTTGCCCTGGCATGGTCGAGTTTTCTTGCCAAACAATCGAACCACGTCTGCTACACCAAAATCTGTGATTTTAAGCACGCCATCATGTGTCATCACCAAATTCTCAGGCTTAATGTCCCTATATTTATTATGCACGTCAATGGGATTATTCCAATTTAACAACACACTATGTTTTTACCTGTGCGCCACTCCGCACTCGTGCATAAAAGCCAAACCAAGGAGCATTTGCTTAAATAGGCAATCAATTTCTTGGTCATTCAGCGTCAATTGTGATAAAACAGTGAAGACGTCGCCGCCTGAGCACTAACAATCGTCGAGTAGTGAAAAAAAAAAATGAGAAATGCAACGTTGGAGAGTGAAAAAAAAAAAGGAAAATTGTTTTTTTTTTTTTTTTTTTTTTTTTTTTTTTTTACGAACATATTCCATGAGTGTGCACCAGCGGTCTTTGCGGTCTTGTACAAGATCAAAAACCTGTACAATGTGCTGATGTTTGCCTATGGACTTGCTAATGCAGAATTCGCTGATCATGCGCTGACGGTGAGCCCGCTCTGTTTCGCCGCGGTCTGGCTTGCGGAATGCTTTAATTGCGATAGTGGCCGTTTTGTGTCGATTTGTCGAGCTGATTGCCTCCTTGGGCAACCATGCGGGCCACGGACACGCCAAATGTAATTGGCGGATGGCTGCTGTCGCACCTTTGCCAATGCGCTTGCCTAATCGATAAGAGGGGTATCGATCGTGCAAAAAAGGGGGTTTCAATCGCGTTGTTCCGGACGGGGAGGCTGGGCGGCTATTTTCAGGAGTCTCTAGGGGGGACGCCATGGACAATGGTGCCGGCGACAACTTTGAATCAGGGCTGTAGGGAGAGACAAGATCTGACTCATTGCTGCTGCTCTCATTTGATCTTATCGTCGTCGAAAGGCCACTGGTGCTGCCATTGGACATTGTGGATGGCGTCAAAGACACGCTGGACAGTGCCGAAGACGATGATCCACGACGACGCCGGCCAAGAAAAGACGATGATGATACAAATCGCTTGACTTGCAAAAGCAGACTGCCATGGGCATCGGAAGCGTTATTGTCGGGGGTCATCAGCGAATGCGTCCCCGTCATCTGATAGCCTACGTGCTGCTGTGGCTGCGAACAAAGTGATGCCGTGGACGTGGCCGTGGCCACAAGCAGACCAATCGCGGAAGATTGAGGTGCGTGCAAAATCGTGTCATGATATAACATTGGATTGCTGACTTGATCGTCCACAGTGACGACGCAATGTTGATTCAGAGAGCTGGTCGGTGGTGGTGGTGAGAGCACAATCGTCGGATGACTGCACAATGTGTACAATGCAAAAAAGAAAAAAAGAAAAAAGAAAATAGAAAAAAAAGCGTGTCAATGTCAGTGCACTGATTCATGAACACACGCGATCTCGTCTGCTTTTAACCTTCGCGGTCACGCACACTGTCATAAGCAATCAATTAGAAGGAAAAACAATGTTGAAAAAAAAAGAAAGAGAATATGAGAAAAAGAAAAAGAGAGGAAGAGGAAAAGTTAAAAAAAGGGGGGATGATGGGCCATGCACATTGACGTGTACCAGAGAGAAATCTCAGATGCCAATAAAAAAAAATTGATTATGCGCGCATCATGACAAAGATAGAAATCAAAGATCCGAAGCAGCCATCGCGCTCAGGAGACACCGCCCCCCTCCCTCTGGAGCAATGTTTGGAAAGCATGACCAAAGGACTGATGCAGAGCGTCTTTTTGGGGGGCCACGACTTTCAACTTGCAGCATTGCGCGTGGTCAGTTGCTGATTTCGTGGACCGACCATGCAAAAAGGATGCAGTCGCCCCGCGAGTTTTTTCGCCTTTCCCTTTTTTGAAATTTCATGGTCCGCTGAGAGCCAAAGTAAAAAAAAAAAAAAAAAAAAGAAGTCTCTTGCATTTCTCTCAATTGGAGCTTTTAAAAAAAAAAAAAAAAAAAAAAAAAAAAAGAAGTCTCTTGCATTTCTCTCAATTGGAGCTTTTCGAATCTTTGCCCATTTTTGGACAAAACAAGCAACCCCATTCCTTTTGGACCAAGATCAACGCGCGTGCAACCTTTTTCCCGGCCACTTTTTAGTATAAAAAAGATCACCGATTCATCATATCGGTTGATTTTCCTTTGATCTTCCTCTTGTTTCATTTTGCATTCGGATTACTGGTGTGAGTCGTGTGAATTGGGGTGTGGGGCGAGCAGGTTGCTAGTGTGGGTCTGGTGCAAGTTTAATTTGGGATATGCGCTGAGACGAATTTCACCAACTGCATATATTTGGCACTACCTCAGCAACATGCATCGCCCACGCGTTTCCTCGGCACATCTCGTGTCTCTCATAATTACCTTAGTGTGGTTGTTATTTGGAATCTCTGACGCGCTTCGTCGTTGAGAAATGACGCACCTTATCAATATTGCATAAATTTGGGCGCTGGCTCCTGCAAAACGCATCGCCCACGCGTTTCCTCGGCACATCTCGCGTCTCTCATAATTGCTCTTGTGTGGAATCTCTGACGCGCTTCGTTGTTGAGAAATGATGTGTCTTAATCAAAATTGCGTTAATTTGGGCGCTAGTCTGGAAAAAAAATCACCACCAAGTTTCCTCGGCACATCTCACGTTTCTGATGATTATTCTTATGTGGTTTAAATTTGAATCTCTGACGCGCTTCGTCGCTAGAGTGAGTAATATTTTTGACCGTTTTTGGTCGTTTTCGATCATTGCGAAATCCTTGAGCCGTAAAAGGTGGAGGAGGATAAATGTTGCATTTATATATTTCTTTCTAGATAGCAGGAAAGGAAGGCAAGACTCGATGATTACGTAAACATCGAGTCTTTTGATCGCAAAGGCAGAGCGGTTTAAAAGTAATTCAATCTCATCGCTTTTCAACAACAGTCTCTAATTTTGTTGCTTAGCGCGAATATCTTGCACCGATTTTGCAAATCGTTCTGTAATTGCAGCGTACGCACGTGCTTGTCTGACAAGAATGTCACCGTTAACATTGTCGAGCGTGTCGCAACTTTTCTGGTAGCAAGGGTCAATGGGTTGACCCACTTTGCCGCCGAAGATGTCAACGTCAGCCTGCGCCTTGGAACGGTCATTACCAGCGCTTAATCCTCCAAATGGAATGTCTCTGTCCTGTTGAATTGCAGACAATTCAGATGATTTTCTACTTTTTTGATCCAGTGTGCGGGTATTATGAATCCACTTACTGCCATGACCACACAATCCGTCTTATACACCTCTGTTAGACTTAATTTGCTATAGGCCAAGCCATAATTGGCAAAATATTCTTGAAATGCCTTCTGAATCACATCACTGCCGTTTACAATCTTCTCCGTCGTAGCAGACACAGAGCCACTGCCTATCCGCGCCACGGAGTGCTAATTGCGTGAGGATTCGTGAGCAGCATTTTTTTTTTGTAGGTTTACCGTCATAAACACGATTGGCATAATTTTTTGACGCGTTTGTTTCCGTGTTTAAAAAGGCGGCAATAAGTTTCCTAGCGCTGAAAGACAAACTATTGATGTATGTGCGCGCGCCTTGATTGTCAAGCTCTGCAGCTGCAAAAAAACCAAATCGAACCTTGTTGGTCGAATTTTGCAAGAGATTGTCGGCAATTTCCAGTAAAATGGCCATTCCTGCAGCATTATCGTTGATACCTGGAGAAATGCCAGAGCTATCAGCATGGGCACCAAGCATTACCACGTTCCTGCTATCACCGCTCTACATTTTTTTTTAAAAAAAAAATGCTTCAATTATTCAAGTTTCTCCTTTTTTTTTCTAGCTCGTGCAAACTCACTGGCGACTCGGCAATCAAGTTTTCGGTTTTTAAAGATACAACGTCGCGTTTCATGTGCAGATGGAGCATTGGTGGTGGCTGCATCAACATCAATGACTCTGCTGTGGCCATGGAAACCGTAGCAACCGGCGGCAGGTCATTGACGCGTTTGGACAAGCGACGACGTGCATGTTTGTGCGCCTCATTCTTTACAACTTCGCCGTTTTCGTATACAAGCACGGCATGCGCACCATTGTCGCGTGCTAATTGCTGTATGATATTGTACGAGCAATCTCCCTCGCTTACAAGGGAAATCCAAGGTTCTGCACGATTCGTAGCCACCGATTGCGGCTTGCAGCCATTACCCTGATGGACAACTTTGGCATGCAACCCCTCGCTAGCCGTAAATGGCGAGTTGTGTGTCATATTTACCAAGAATTCGTGCGTGCTACCGTCTTCACGTTTCACCATGGCCCAGTCGCGTCGGGCGATAGTCGCTTGCTCAACATACACGGTGACCGCTTCATAACATGCACCGAGCACGCAAAGGGAAGCATGCGTGAGATGAAGCTAAAAACTAAAAATCACGCCTTACGTTGCCTTGACACCGAGAATTGGCGTGAAACAAGAAAGCGTTCGATGTAATTCATTGTCGCTGTGTACCCCTTTGAACCGATTTGACGATTTTTTCCATTGTTGTCAGCAATAGTCTGAAACTCGCGCAAATGTCGCATCAAGCCGTCTAAAGTGATTTTCGTCTCCATGGTGGAGATTTCTTGTCTTTTCTGTAACCCGGCCATGCAGTATGGCACAGTCCCCAAAAGGAATATAATATATAGCCACATTTTTTGCGATTACGCGGACCAAAAAAAAAAAAAAAAAAAAAAG
>KV441926.1:4012-30153 GCA_001650995.1 Gongronella sp. w5
AAAAAAAAAAAATAGAAAGAAAAAGGACAAAAACACGCGTCGTGACGCGTCTCATACCTATTTTGCATTTTTTTTTTAGTCAATACTATCCCAAGATGGCGTGCAATTCGACTTGTAAGGGTTGCCACGCCACGATTTGACTTGCTCACTACCCATGCATTCTCTTTTAGATGGTTCTGTGCTTCCTGAACGAGCGTGCCAACGCATGGAAAAGAACATGGATGGCTGTCTCGAGCGTGGTAAGCCTAGAATTGCTGCGGCCAACGGCTTTTTTGAGCTTCATTTTTTTCTCCTTTTGTACCTAGTGCGCACGTGCTACGAGACGGGTGACAACAACAAGTGTTCCATGGCCGACGTTTTCTGCAATAGTCACGTGACGTCGCTTTTCTCGTACTCGCATCGCAGCTACTATGACGTGCGCACCAACAGTGAGCTGCCCGACTTTTATCAGCGTTTCCTGCGCAAACAGGAGATCCGCGCTGCCGTTGGAGCGCGCACCGAGTTCACAGATTGCTCGGATCAAGTCGTGCGTGCCATTTTTACCCCGAACGACCCCCTTTTTTTCTGTTTTTTTCACGCGCCGCTCATCCTTACGTCCTTTTTTTCTTTAGTATTTTCGCTTTGCAAACACGGGTGACAAGTAAGACAAGGGATCAATGGCGCGTCAAGAAAAAAAAAGACAGAAAGACGATAAAAATATTAAAAAGACGCGCCGCTTCTCACATTTTTCTTTTGCCAGCTCGCGCAATTATGCGCCCTTTGTGGGCAAGATTCTTGACAATAACGTGCCGGTGCTTTTGTACTCGGGTGATGCTGATTTCATTTGCAATTGGGTAAAAATGACAACACACTCAGTGAAATAACACTCAATTCGCCCATTTTTACATTTTATGTCTCAGTACGGCAACTATGCGTGGGCAGAGCAGCTGTCTTTTAGTGGACAGGACGCGTACCGGGCTGATGGCATGTCGTCGTGGCATGTAAATGGCGTAGAAAAGGGCCAGGTCAAAACGGGTGGCGGTCTTACATTCCTGCGCATCTATGGTGCTGGCCACGAGGTAAACCAGCAATGTGAGCTGTGCCTTTTTTTTTGTTATATGATGACGCGTCGCGTCGTTTATTAGACAAAAAAAAACAATTGACGGCGACAAGCGTGCTCAATTTGCGTTCTTATTTAACAATTTTTCCATTTTATACATTTTTAGGTGCCATTCTATCAACCTGAGGCGTCCCTTAAGATGTTCAATGATTTTATCATGAACAAGCCATTGAAAAATGTGTAGAAAAAGAAAAAAAAATCGCTGCTGTGACACGATGTGGCACAGCAGGCAATAAACAACCAATCAGAGGCAAACTTTGAAACAAGACCAAAAGCATTAGAGCGTGTTTTTTTGAGTGTTTTTTTTTCTTTCTCCTTCTTCCCCTTTCTTTTTTTCTTTGTTTTCGTTGTTCCTTGTTTACCCTCCCTCTCTTTTTTTTCTCTATTTTTTTTTTTTTACACCACACGATGGACGACGACCTTTTTATGACGCCCACGCTGCGGCATGAAGAGGGTGAGAGCGATGTTGAGTCGCTGGATTTGACGCAAGACACACAAATGTCAGCTTTGACGGGTCCTGATCGGTCTTTGGACTTTCTTGTTGACAATGACTTATCGGAAGAAGTGCTTATCTCGATGGGCATCGACATTGCTGAGATTCGAGCGCAAAAGGCGCTAGAGGAGCGCATCAAGCAAGAAAAGGAGCAGGAAGAGTACGCGCGGCAGATCCAAGAAGAGCTCGACCGAGAAATGGCTGCTAATCGCATCAGTTCGCCCTTTTTCTTGATCGCCGAATAGAATCCCATGGATCTCATAACGGAGGACATTCAACTCTGTAAAAATATGGTAAATACCAATGACTTTCTTTTATTAGAGAACACAACGATATCACAAAGAAAACATCATTTAAAATACACACGAAACACGCATAAAAATAGTTAAAAATAGCAAAACAACACACGATCCAAAGAATATCACCCATTTACAAATCTGCCCCTGTTTGTAAATGGGTGATATTCTTTGGATCGTGTGTTGTTTTGCTATTTTTAACTATTTTTATGCGTGTTTCGTGTGTATTTTAAATGATGTTTTCTTTGTGATATCGTTGTGTTCTCTAATAAAAGAAAGTCATTGGTATTTACCATATTTTTACAGAGTTGAATGTCCTCCCATGGTTCCATAGTGGTCGCACTGTGATTGCCGACTCGTGGTTTGGAGGCATTAAGATGGTGGACATGCTGAAGTCAATGGGCTTGTACGCAATCATGATGATTGTCAAGCGACGAGGGTGGCCACGCGGTTTGCCGCGATCGCCGTCTCTCGTCACCAATCTTGGCCAAGAATACGGCAGCCACTCGATCGCGCACAAGATCACTGACGCGGGCAATCGCGCTTTTGCGTGTTCCTACAGGGACATGAAGACCAAAGCATTGGTGGCAACGTGTGGCACGACAGCGCGCACCGGCAAACGCTCGTTTTATGAGCGCGGACGTCTCATTGAGATCGAACGACCTGCTGTCTTTTCCGAATATGATATGCGGATCACATGAATGCCGTTGACGTCGCAAACAATCGACGCGATAACATGCGTTCTTATCACGACGTGATTACGACAAAGCGTTGGGAAATGCGATTCACTTGGCCTTTGTTTTTGCAATTGCTGAAGCGAATGCCTTTACTGTAGTTGCTACAGTACAAGGAATTCGCTGAAGGCGGTGACAAGATGATGCATGGTGAGTTCAAGGACAAGATGGCTTACCAGTTGCTGCGCCATTGCGAAGGTCTCCATCGTGATGAGGTCGAGTCCACGGCGCAAGGCCTTTTTGGCAGTAATGGGGTTATGTCTAGGCGTACAGTACCAGGCACACTTTTCAGCCCATGAAAACCAATGGAAACAAGAGGCGTCGCTTGGCTTGTCGATCCTGCCATGAAAATGGTAAGCGTGGAACACGTGTCCAACACTGCTGCAGTTGTAGCCCCGACAAACCTTTGTGCAAAGATTGCCATCAACTCCACGCGATTCAAGTTGCCATTGAGCTTTCCCAATGAGCTGAAATACTGTAATTCTCTACGTAGCTCTTTCTCTATCTTTTTATGTCTTTATTTTTTTTCTTTTTTGATTTTTCAAGCTTCTACAGCCAAATAAAGAATCGGCCCTTTTGGGCCGATCAATTTTAGCCCCAAACCCGGAATTTCCCAGCCCACCCCAGCCCGCACACGATTAATCCGATGCGCTTTTTTAGTATTATTATGAGTAAAGATGAGATATAAAGGCATGTTTCCTGAAAAAATGAACATAATAATCCATTTATTTCAATGTTTCTTTTACAAGCATTAACAGATCGGCCCAAATGGGCCGATTTCCAAATATGTACTTGTTAATTAATATCATAGAACTGCAAAAAAAATCGGGGGTCGACTAGACCGTAATCGAGCATATCGCGATCAAAGATTTTGATGAAAAAGTGACTTGCTGTACAGTGCCCTATGATACCAAAAAAAAGTTTCGCTGTGCATTAGTGTATGCTATCGGCTTAACGATTCGGTTTTCATGTCAAACCGAAACCGAATCGATAATTTTTTCTCAAACCGATACCGAATCGATAAGATTTCCGGAAACCGAAACCGAACCGAATCGAATCGTTAAGACTTCAACACGTGACCTTTCCAAAAAAAAGAAGCGTTCAATTTTAAAAATTGGGAAAAAATGCAAAATCAAAGACGGATTCGAACTCTGGACCTTGCAGGTTGCGTCCCTGCGTCAGAACACTACACTAAAAATCTATTTCTGATCATAAAAATTAAATTGAATGAGGTAGTACCACCTGCAATGTTTTTTCAATGCCCGCTTATCGGTCTTTATCGGTTACCGGTTTGGCTGGAAATTTTTATCGATGAAACCGGTTTCAAAAAATGCCAAACCGAAACCGATATTATCGATTCGATTGTGTTTAAGATCTACATCGGACAAGAGAAACTTCGTGATTCCCATGAGCTGAATGTCTTTCTTCTTATCATCTACGGCATTGTCCCGAACGAAGGACTCATACTCATTTCGAAAGTTCTCGATGGTGCTGATGTTATGTGCTAGAAACACAACGCCAAAGCCATACTTGTTGTAGAGATGTGCTAGTGCTGCAGCTGCATATGTCTTGCCGTTTCCGAGCTGGAATGTCAGCAACATCCCTGCACACGCCAGCTTTTGCTTCTCCTCATGCAAGCAGATGGCCGCAAGATGCATCGACCGAGGCAATTGAATCTCCGCGCGCGTTTGCCCTTTGTGCCCTGAAAATTAGCAAGACGAGAGGCACTTTTTTTTTTCTTTTTCTTTCTCTTTTTTCTACTGCTCGTCAGCTTGTGCCCTTCCACACACCCCTTTTTTTGTTGTTTTAACCTTTTATCGTCTCTGTGGACTATTTTACACGGGAGGTCACGTCAAGCACACTAGGTAAAAAGTCGTTGCTTGTGGTGATGCTCCGGATGAAACACTTTTCGTTTATTTACTCGTCGTTTGTTCCTTTTAGCTACTCATCTCTACTTTTTTTCAACCCTGTCATAACGAGCTTGGATGAGTGGTGCTGGGAATATCAAAGTTGTGGTGCGCTGTCGGCCGCTCAATAGCCGAGGCAAGCGCAATGAAGCAACAAAAGAGGGAAAAGTCACATTAACGTCCCCCTTTTTCTCTTCCAATTAGAGCTTGCGCGCGGCGCGACAGGTTTGATCCGCATGGAAGGCAATCAGACGATCATCAGCAAACCGCCCGATCAGCGCACGGGCAAGGAAAACGAGGATTTCAAGGCATTCACCTTTGACAAGTCATATTGGTCCGCCGACAAGAATGATTCATCGTACGCCGACCAACAAACTGTCTATGACGACCTCGGCGAGGACTTGCTTAATCACGCGTTCGATGGCTACAATTGCTGTATCTTTGCTTGTAAAGTGTCATCCAAAAAGTCAAACCCCCCTCATCCTTTAATGTTTGTTACACGGGGCCCAGCAACGAGCAACTCACCCCCTCCTTTTTTTTCATAAAGACGGTCAAACCGGCTCCGGCAAATCTTATTCAATGGTACGACCCTGTTCCCTTCAGCGCCCACAACGTCGTCTCACACCTTTTTTTTCGTTTTTTTTGGCATAAAACTAGATGGGTTATGGCGAGGATAAAGGCATTATCCCGAGAACTTGTTCAGAGCTGTTCAATCGCATCACGCAGTCGACCGACATCAATCTCACCCATCGCGTCGAGGTGTCGTACATTGAAATTTACAACGAAAAGGTGCGTGATCTGCTCAATCCCAAGAACAAAGGCAACCTCAAAGTCCGCGAGCATCCCAGCACGGGCCCCTATGTTGAGGATCTGTCGAGGCTTGTCGTGCGCGACTTTTCAGATATTAACCATCTGATGGATGAGGGCAACAAGGTGAGAAAAAGCAGCAAAAAGATCGAAAAAAAATGGACCTCTTTTTTACGCTCCTTTCTCACTTTTTTTTTTAGGCGCGTACCGTCGCCGCGACCAACATGAACGAAACATCGTCGCGCTCGCACGCTGTGTTCACGCTATTCCTCACACAAAAACGAAAAGACGAGCTCACCGGCCTCGAAACGGAAAAAGTCGCGCGCATCAGGTAATTTGTCGCGCCATTTCTCCTTGTCTTAAGACTCACCGCACTCTTTGTATTCCTAGTCTGGTCGATTTGGCAGGCAGTGAGCGTGCCAACAGTACGGGCGCGACGGGTACACGGCTAAAAGAAGGCGCCAACATCAATCGATCGCTCACGACGCTGGGAAAGGTCATTGCTGGCCTTGCCGAGCAATCCATGCAAGAAGGCAGCAAAAAGGGCCGCGGTGCCAAGCAGGTCTTTGTTCCCTATCGCGATTCGGTACGAACAATTTTTTATTTTTTTTTTTTGATTTTTGGCTCATTTCGCCTTTTTTCCCCTCTCACTCCATCAGATTCTGACATGGCTCCTCAAAGACTCGCTTGGTGGCAATTCCAAGACGGCAATGATTGCGGCGATTTCGCCTGCCGACTATGACGAGACGCTGAGCACGCTGCGATACGCAGATCAAGCCAAGAAGATCAAGAACAAGGCGGTGGTCAATGAAGATCCCAATGCCAAGATGATCCGCGAGCTAAAGGAGGAATTGGAGCTTTTGCGCGACCGGCTGCGCACGTATGCGCCCGAGGAGGTCGAGCAATTGACGGCGTCGAGCGCATTCAAGCGATCTGGCAGCAATGGCCACGTTGCTGCTGCTGCTGTGACAGCGGCAACACGGTCGTCAGCCGCCGCGTCGAAATCTGGCAAGACGAGCGGCACATTCGAGGTGACGGACAGCCAGGGGAACAAAAAGGTGATGACCAAACAAGAAATTGTCGATCAATTGCAAAGTTCCGAGAAACTGTTGGCGAATTTGAACGAAACATGGGAAGAGAAGCTGAAAAAGACCGAGGAGATCCAAAAGGAGCGCGAGCGTGCGCTTGCCGAGTTGGGCATTGCCGTGCACAAGAACAATGTGGGCGTGTACGCGCCAAAGACGATGCCGCATCTTGTGAATCTCAACGAGGACCCATTGATGTCCGAATGCCTCATGTACCAACTCAAAGTGGGTGTGACGCGCGTCGGCCGCACGGACAACAGCAATGGCGAGCCAGCCGATATTCGCTTGTCCGGATCCAATATTCGTGCGCATCATTGCTCGTTTGACAACCAACATGGCACCGTGACATTGATTCCCGGCGAAGACTCGCTCACCATGGTCAATGGCAAGCGCCTCGAGGCCCCCGAGCGCCTTCGCAGCGGCTATCGCATCATCCTTGGCGACTATCACATTTTCCGCTTCAACCACCCAGAAGAAGTCCGCGTTCAATTTTAAAAATTGGGAAAAAATGCAAAATCAAAGACGGATTCGAACTCTGGACCTTGCAGGTTGCGTCCCTGCGTCAGAACACTACACTAAAAATCTATTTCTGATCATAAAAATTAAATTGAATGAGGTAGTACCACCTGCAATGTTTTTTCAATGCCCGCTTATCGGTCTTTATCGGTTACCGGTTTGGCTGGAAATTTTTATCGATGAAACCGGTTTCAAAAAATGCCAAACCGAAACCGATATTATCGATTCGATTCGGTTCGGTTTCGGTTTCACCGAATCGTTAGTATACCCTACTGTGCATAATTCTCTGTCAGTTTTGATCAGATCGCGGTGAAAATTGTTTCATTCGACGGAGACTCAGCAGCTGCATTCTACAACTTTCAGTAAAAGCACAATGGGTTGTTTTCGCCGGTTGTCGAGAAAAATGAGTCTGAAAATTAACCCAATGATGTTTTTTGATCGATTTTTGCAAGCAGGCATGCAAAGTTGCTTCTTATTCCCCTAATCCTCCCCCATTCTGCCGGTCCGGAGCTTTGATGAATCTAGCAAAACGATAAATTTATTGACGTTTTTAAGTTTACGCCTTGAGATGGCGTGCGTGGTGCTGGATGTGATCGGCCACAAAAGTGGAAATGAAGAAGTAGCTGTGATCATAGCCATCCTGGCGGCGGATGGTCCACTGGTCCTTTTGACCGGCGGCGGCGACTGCGTCCTCGAGCGCGTCGATCTTGAGCTCGCGCTCTAAAAAGCTGTCGGCTGTGCCCTATGAGTACAAAAAAAAAAAAAAAGAAAGGTTTGTTTCGACCTCCCCCCATGAAATTGCCTTTTTCTTACCACATCGACCAAGACGGTGGTGCCTAGAGGTTTGCCGTCCTTGAGCAGGGCGACAGTGTCATATTGTGACCATTCATCCTCGGCTGCGAGGTAGTTGGAGAACGCCTTTTGACCCCAGGGGCAATTGATCGGGTTGGCAATGGGTGCAAACGCCGAGACCGACTTGTATGCGTCGCGGTTCTTCAAGTAGATCGTCAATGCGCCATGGCCGCCCTATGAATTCCAAAAAGAACCGAAAAAAAACGCGTTAGACGCGCATTGGTGAGAATTTACAAGCTTGATTTACCATGGAGTGGCCCATGATTGACACACGCGAACCGTCCTATTGAGAGACAAAAAACATGGAGGGTGAGAACACGCGCAGCACTTTATGAAATTGGCATATCGGCGCAATAAAGTCGTTTTTTTTTTGTGAGTGCTGGGGCAAAACGCGAACGGACGCGTTTTTCCGCGCAGCATCATTGCGGCGTAATATCCCTGATCTCTGAGGCGAACTTACAATGGGCAATTGGGCGACGACCTGTGGCAATTCCTTGGTGACATAGGCGTACATGCGGTAATGCTTGGCCCATTTGGGGTTGGTGGCGTCCAAGTAGAATCCTGCGCCGGTGCCAAAGTCCCACGAATCGCTGTCGCCTTCAATTGTCACACCGCCTTTTTTTTTAAAAAAAAAAAAATAGGGATAAGCACGCCATGGGTTGATTTTTTTAATCATGTTTGCTCCTTACGTGGCGATGTATCGGGCGCAATGAGGGCAATGCCTTGTTTAGCGGCCTCGGCCATGGCACCGCTCTTTTGGATAAAGTTGTCCTCGGTGCAGGTGAGGCCAGACAAAAAGTAGATGGCGGGGACGGGGCCCTCCTCGGCCTCTTTGGGCAAAAACACGTTGAAACGCATAGTGCAGGCCAATTCGGCCGAAGTGTGCTCATACTTGACGACCTGGCCGCCAAACGTCTTGTTGCTCGACACTTGTTGCATAGTTGCTCTGAATAAAAAAAAAAAAAAACGCGAAACAGAAGAATAAAAAGCTAAAATTGGTTTCTGGCACCTCCAAAAAATCCAAAGTGTGGGGCGGGCGGCGTCTCAATTCTAGCGGGATGAAATGAGGGTGTCATCTCCACTTTTTGGTTTCAAATTCGCTTTTCTTTTTCTTTTTCTTTTGTGCAGCCTCTTGTTTTTTTCTTTTCTTTTCTTTTCTTTTTGTTTGTTTCCCTTTTGCCATGTCGACGGCACTACCTTCCTCCACGCAAGACAAGGGCGCCAGTCATGGCTGGCCCGCGCCGCCTGTGCGATCCAAGGTAAAACGAGGATAAAACAACACAAAAAGTGCTTATGTCGCGTTTTGTGCTTTTTTCCTATTTTGCAGGACTTGGGGTTCGATTCTTCGGCACCGAGAAGGCCGCGGGCACCTCCTGGGCCACCTTCACGAGGAACGAGCGTGGCGGACGTGCCATCGAGCGAGATCGATAGCGTAGAGTGGGTTATTAGCAGTGTACAGACGGCGCCGCCCAGCGAGGACGCGCACCCGTCATGGTCGTCCTTGCACCCGTCGCCCCGTGTGACGTCGCCCACGCAGCAGCAAAGACCGGCCGCGTCACGCTCGCGCCACGCATCGTCACAATATCAACAGCAGCCAATGTCGCCATCTGCACCGCCAGCACCATCTCAGCAGCATCAGTATCAGCAGCAATCATACCCATCCCCTGCCGCAGCATCGCGACCACGCCAACCACGCGCCGATCCGCCGATGACGTCCAACAATGGCTGGGTAGAGCCGTCGCCAGCCAATTTGACCACTCAGGACATGCTTTTGTCCACATCGCGCACTGCCACGTCCTCTGCTACCTCTTCTCCAGCCAACCAGCATGTATCCTACGCGCGCGCTGTCAATCCCATGGTAAATTTTACATTGGAGCGAGAAAATCCGTCTTACCCCAAAACGTGGCGCGTATTCATCCTTTTTATTTTTTTATTTTTTTTTTTTTTTGTTCCTCCCTCTTTTTTTTCCACTTTTTTTTTTCCACTTTTTTTTCCACTTTTTTTTTTCCCTCTACTGCGATTGATTGTAGCGAGGCAAGTCTGGACAATCGCGACCAGTGTCGACAAGCCAGAGGTGGGCGGCGGCGGAACCGACTCACACGCCCAATTCGTTTTGGATGGAGGCTCCTCCTGGCGCGTCTCCAGCGCCGACGCCACCGCCACCGCCATCCAGCCAGTATCGAACCACATTCTCGCGCCCCGTTGCTCCGCCGCCGCCGGCACCATCACCGGCACCAGCGTCATGGTCTTCGTCTTCAATAGCGCCGCAACCGCCATTTTCACGTCGTGTCGCGCCACAGACGCCAATGGACACGTCGATGCGCGGTCCACGCGTGTCGCCTGCGCCCCCATCGAGCAGCAAGGGCAAGATGCCAGAGTCGAATGGGTGGGTGAATCCATGCGTGCGGAAGTCGCTGGTGAAACCGGCGGAACCAGAGTCTTTTGTGTACACGTTGGATACGGCGACGGACCAATGGGTCAAGACACCCACAGGCGCTTCTGCGAGCAGCGCCATGGATCACCCACGCGATATGTCATCGTCGATCCACCAGAAACATCGCATGCCCAAGAAATCGCCGACACCCATCATGATTGCCGCCACCATGGCCATGCCCGGTCCCGCATCCTCCACGAGCAAGCCTGCTGCTGCACCTCGGAACTCCTCCAGACACCCAAGGCCCCAGGGCCTGGAAAAGAAGCGCGTTTCCAACACGACACTTGGCGCGCTGTCCCTAGAAGACATCCAGCCCGAGAACGAGCAAGAGAAGGCGTTTCCAGAACAAACCAACGACAGCGACGACGACGATGACGCGCCAATGGTGCTCGACCACCATCCGAGACTTCATGCGTGGTGGCGCGGCGAGGAATTGCCGCCTTATCCCCGCACACGCCTCAACACGGCGCGCATCCAGCCAGTCCACATGGCACGCGCCGATAACGACCGGTTTGCCGCACAACATGACAAGTCCATTGACGCCTGGCCACGCGCCTTTCTGTCCGACACGTCCGCCAATCTGTATACCCACGCCAAGTTTGTCCCGCCGCCCGTCAGCGAGTGGCTCATGGCAAACAAGCCAAAAGGAATCAAGAATAAGGGCAAACAGCGAGCTTCCTAAATTCCTTTTTCCGCCCAACTTTTTTCTTTTTTTTTCTTTTTTTTTTCTTTTTTCTTTTTTTTTTTTTTTTCAATGCAGGGGCCACAGCCAGCAATCAGGGGCCTTGCGCCAGCTTCGAGCAACACGTCCCAGTCATTCATCGTCTCCCTTGATCTAATGGCAAAATAAAGGGTCGCGTCATCATCTCTCTCTTTTTTTTTTAGTATGAGCGTGTGTGCGAGGAGGGAAAGATGATTTCGTACAAGAAAAAAAAAAAGATAAACGAGTGAGGAAAAAAAAAAAAAGAGACCAATGTAAAAAAAAAAATATAATGGATAAAAAAATGACTATGTACACAACAAGCGAGTAGACAAAAAAAAAAAAAAAAAGGGAAGAAAAAAAAAAAGATAAACGAGTGAGGAAAAAAAAAAAAAGAGACCAATGTAAAAAAAAAAATATAATGGATAAAAAAATGACTATGTACACAACAAGCGAGTAGACAAAAAAAAAAAAAATAGGGAGAACGAGGGGATGGGGTCTGGAAGTGAGGGAATGATCAAGAGAAGAGGGGAGGAAATGGGGGAGACGCGTCTTTTTTTGGATCCAATTTAAGCGAATTTGGGGGGGGGGGTTAATTGTCATTTTTGGGTTCTTCGTGGTCGTCTGAGGACTTTTCGGTCATTTGCTTTGTCTTGCGCTGATGTGAGCTGACGAGCGCGGGTGGGGTCAATTTGAACGAGATGGCGCCAGTCGTTGTTTGTGTTGCGGCGGCAGCGGCGGCGGCGGCGCGTGTGGATGCACGCGTGGACCTCGGCGACGGCGCGTCCTTTGGCTTGTCGTCCTCGGGCTTGTCATTTTTGTCGTTTTCCTTGTTCGCCTGCTGTTGCTTTGTGGTTGTCATTGCGGTGGTGCGGCGTAGCCGTGTGGGCGAGGCGCGCAGACGCGGCGACAGCTTAATGGTCACGACGTGGTTGGCCTCCTGAGCATCAGATGCCATGTCCATATCCGCTGGCTCCTTGTCCTTTTCTTCCTCGGCACCATCCACGTCCATGGAGGCGTCGGCCTCGTCTTGAACCGTGTCCTCTGGCGGCGACAGCACAGCCTTGGTCTTTTTCGCTGCCGATGACGATGCCTTGGCTGCAAGCACGTCGTCATCATCGTCGTCGTCATCATCCTCCAGCTTGCGCTTCAATGGAGGGGGAGGCGGCGGGCCCACGAACGCACCAGGAGGCGACGACATGGACGATGCCGCGACTTCTGCGGCCTCCATGGAAGGAACAGTGATGGTTTCAGCCACCGGCTCCGCGACAATCTCTTCCATTTGCTCCGTGGCCTTGCTCGCCTCGCGATGTTCGTCGTCGTCACTGTCAAAGGAGTCGAGCGCCGTGTGATATTGGTCGTCGTCATCGTCCGACTCGTTGAAGTACCGTTCTTCACTCGCACGCGACTTTTCCTCGTGGTCCTTGAGCCAATCCTTGGTCGCGTCACTGGAAAATTGAAAAAAAGAAAAAAAAAGTGAGCAAAAACGCATAAAAAGACCAAAACGTCCCCTCAAAAAAAAAGATGGGCCATGAAAAAAAAAAAATCTTACGCGTCTTGATCAGGCGTCGGCGATGAATGCGCAGAGCCAAGCTCATTGTTCAGGTTCGCATACGCCTTTCGCAGATCTTGGCACGTCGGCACGTACGTCACCGTGTCCAGCACGTGGCCAAAATTGTCGACGAGGTGCGTGATCAGTAATGTGGATATATCCTAATTAAAAAAAAAAGGCCATGTCAGCTGATCAAGCCCTCCCTTTTTTTTTTTTTTTTTTTTTTTTTTTTTTTTTTTTTTTTTTTGTCGTCTCTTTACCTTGGCCTTGCTTATATAGTCAATCAGCTCCAAAAACGCGGAATTCAGCAGATTGTTTCGCTGGTCCGTGTCGAGGAACACGCGGATCGTTGGCTCAAACACCTGGTGCTTGATCAGTTGTCGAATGTAAAAGTCATCGTTTGTGCCCACCACCGTGCGGAAGAAGCGCAGCACCGCTAAAAAAGAAAAAAAAATGAGCATCAAAAAAAGGAAGGAATATGCGACGTGTCGCGTATTTTTTTTTTTTTTTTTTCTTTTTTTTGTTTCTTACTCAATTTGATATAAGTAAAAGGGCAGCGGTACAACTGGATGATTTTGACAAAGACTTCCGAATGGATGAGCTGCTGGCGCATGCGGAACGAGTGCTGTTTGACGCAGAAACACAAAAATTCGAGCAAATACGCATACACTTCGGCCGTGTCGTGATCAATGCGCAACGGGGTAACGGGGCCCATGAGTCCAATCGGCTGCTCCTCGAGCGCCTTGAATGGGTCAAACAGGCATCCCACGTAGTGGTCATAAAACGCAATCAGCAAGTCATTCACCTCGCCCGTCTGTTTGCGCAGGATCTACAAAGAAAAAAATAAAGAGAGAGATCAAAAACACCGCTCTTTTCTTTTTTTTTTTTTTTTACTTCTTTTAATGCCATACACCTCGCAATTGGGGTAGTCCGTGGCCATTTCCTAATAAAAAAAAATAGGATGCATTCATATGTGATGAGATGGAGAGGGCGCAAACTGATGCCGATTTGATGGCTTTTGCTTACCTCGGACGAGAACGCGCCAGGAAGCTGTGTGGGGCTCTCGAGCAGCATCTTGAGGACCTCAAAATACTGGATTTTCAATCCCGGGTCCTTGACAGCGACGAATTGCTTGAGCATGCGTGCCATGAGGTCTGTGGGCGCGTCGGCAGGCTGATCGGGCTTGCGCTCGTCCATCTGCTTCAGCAACGTGCTGCGTGTCAGCGACACATCCGCCTCCACAAGAGCGCTCAGCGCATTCACGCCCGCCGTGCGCAGCCATTCCACAGGCGATGCCATCGCCACCTCAAAGACATCAAATAAGCCATGCGTCACCAGCGTTCTGTTGCAAAAAAAAAAGTGAGAGGGAGGCATGAGAAAAGACGCGTTTTTCTCGAATTTTTTCTTTTTACCGAAAAAGCGCAGTGCGCTGCGCGACCTGGAGTCCCTTGGAGATGGCAATGAGCTGGAGGACGCATTCGGCAACCTTTATCTTTTGCTCATCGGTCGTGGTTGGCTGCTTCAGCAGTGTGAACAGACACGCAAGGTAAACATGGTCGTTGCGGATGTGATCGATGATATCCATTTGCGATACTAGCGTAAAGTGCTGCAGCGTCGCCGCAAGCTCCTCGCTCAGGTATCGCGCAAGGATCACGTCCTTTAAATATTGCAATCGGAACGTCTCGCGAATCTTGGTCATCACTTGCTCGTTGTTTAGCGGCACAACCTAAGGAAAAGAAGAAAAAAATGAGCCATTCTGTCCCTTTTTTTCTTTCTTTCGTTCTTGGCTATACCAGTTCCATGTTGGCCTGCGCAAGCAGCACCTCGCGGTAATTGGCCTTTTCACGCGGCCGGTCCGGCTTGTCTAAAGCGAAAAAATAAGAAAAAAGATCAATTTCACGCCGTGTTTTGCACTCAATGGCTGTAAAAAAAAAAGTCGTACATTCAAGCATGCCGGCAACGTTCATGATGTGTTCGTCCTTGATGATTGTCTCGACGAGCTTGTTGCTGTTGAACATGACTAGAAAAAAAATAAAACGTTGAGTTTCAGCACCACAAAGGCCAATGGACGAAGCATTACTTAATGATTTCATAATGGTATACAAGGTGTGGAGATCTTCAGTGCTTTCGAGGTCCTCGCAGGACTCAAATAGGTTGACGAGCTTGGGGAGATAATCCGAGTCGAGGATGTAGGCGGCAATCTTTTCCTTTTCGTCGATGGTCACCACGTTTTGGAGGAGAGTGGCGATTTGCGCGAGGTTGCCGAGCTCCGGAGCGGGCAGCGTCGTGGTCTTTGCCGCGGGATCGTCGGCATAATCGTCGTCGTCGTCTGTGGACCCGTCGGCAAGCGTCTTCATCAACACCTCTTGCTTGCCCTGGATCCGCTGCCAAATCTCGTCACAATCCTTGGGCTCCTGGAAACTCAGTGCAAATTCGTCCCTATTGTCGTCCGTCCATAGAATCAGCGTGTCTACAATCACCCAAAAAAAACAAGGGGAAAGTGGGTCAAATGCGTTTTTTTTTTATCTTTTCGCTTTCAACGACTTGAGGTTTTTTTTTTTTTTTACCTTCTTGGCGTGTATATTCAATATCCAGCGACACCTTGCTGGCAACGAGGTTCGTATTGTCCACCTCGGATCGAACAATGAACTCGTCTGGATCGGCATCGGTGCCCTAATGGAAGAAAAAAAAACAGAAAACAAGGTCAGACCCTCCATACAATTTTTAAAAAAAAGGCACTTGCATCCATGTAGACACAATAGCCGGTGCCTCGGTCGTCCCACTGGCCCTCGTGCGTCAGCCAAAACAGCTTGACACGGGCCTGGATGGGCGGAGACAGCGTCGGCGTCGGGTCGCCCAGGGTCGCATCTGTAGTTTGCATGTTCAAACAATCTGAAGAAAGGGGGAAGGAGCGGGAGAGGGGCGGCGTCTAGGGAACAACAGACGAAAGGCTACAAAAGAAAACCAAGAAGAAAGAAGAAAGAAGAAAAAGAAGAAAAAGAAAAAGAAAAAGAAGAAAAAAAGGGAGCAACAAACAGAAGGGGGCAGTCGACGAGGGGAACAAGAGTGAAAGAAAAAGGAAACAAAAAGCAAAAAGAAAAAAAAACAATATACAGACGATTCGCCATCGCTGATTGGCTGGCAGCCAAAAAAAGATCAACCCGCAAAAAGAAGAAAAAAGAGGGGGCGCGTTTTTTTTTTTTTTTTCCTGATTGCTTTCTTTATCTTTTAACGAGCGCCAGCCAATACCGCGACAATGGCCGCAAACGCCAGCGAGTGGACTACGCGTTTCACAAGCAAGACGCTCAAATCATCAAACGTGTCAACGAAAAAGATTAAAAAACAAAAAAAAAAACTTACCCGGTCCCTGTATTTTCGCGTGTTTGACTCCCTGACCGCCCTGGACAAGCATGAAAACAGTTGCCTCCAAGACCCTGATCAATGGTAATCGCTCAATTCGACCCATGACGCGCGCAATTGCAGATCCTCTCTCGGTTTGATCGCAAGGAGCTTCGAAAGCACCGCGATCTATCTTCTCTTCACACACATCCCTTTGTTCAACCGTCATGCAACCCATCCCGGCCGATTGCAACCCACCCAACGCGACAAGACGCCAAAAAGTCCCAAAAAAAAGTGGAAAAACACAACAAAAATCTTGTGTTTTCGTGCGCCATTCCTCGTTTTGCAGGACAATTGCCTTTTGTGACTACATTGGCTACCTTGTGGAACACACTCTCATGCATGTGCCGTCTTGTCGCGCAAGCCCATGCAGACCACCTTTGCGGAGGCGACCTTTTGACGCGCACTGACCCACAGCAGGTTGACATAACCTGCAATCTGCTAGAGTCTGCGCAATACATCTTTTGCAATGTACGCATCCTCGATAGGCAGCCATTGCTCCTCCATATGATACAGTATGCAGTGCATCCAGGCACAAGTGGCTGTGCGGCGCGCTACGTAAACGGCAATGGTACCATTTCTGCCTTTTTTCATTTTTTTTCATTTTTTTGTGGCGCCAGGTCTCGTGGCTTTTTGTGCCCAACAGCGCAAATTTGCCACGAGCGTCGGACGTGTTGCCCAAGCCGTCCACATCGTCGCACTTTGTGCCTTATCAGTCACCGTAATCGCGAAAATGTACCCTCTCGCTGTCCAAATGACTGCAAGCATACGCGCATGGGCATCCGCAAGAATGCCACCTTTATGACTGTACGCCCGAGCACAAAATTGGATGGGGCATGATGCAACATTGTTAAGCAGATTGATGGTTAACGACTGTGAAAAGCCCGAAAAAAATAAATACCCAACTTTGAATGGGATGGCAACGAGACTTGACAGGCCGAAATAAATGTACATTCAAGCACTTAGACCCTGTCCACTTGGGGGTCCAGGTGAGCGCGTGAAAACGCACGCAGTGTATGATTTCGATGCGTCAAACAGGGAAAGTTTGATAAAATCACGCGTATCGCGAGATTGAACCAGTTGAACTCTTGGAAACTTTGGGACCACGGAGAGCTTCGTGTCACCATTAGCTGTTCCAAACTTGGCCCCGATTGAATCATTTTCTTGAAAAGAGTACTATAGGTGGCTGTATTTTGGGGGAAATCGACTTGTCGCTCTGCCAAACAAGCAATGCACGGTCGTGAAATGTATTGCAGCGTGATCAGGTCACCTAGAAATCCCAGTAGGAACGCGATTTGCAGTGATCAAAATGTGTAGGGAGCCATGCTACAGACAAATCAAAGTTCAGCTAGGTCGAGCCCTCGGATTGAAACTTTGAAAAACAGGTCTCCAGATTTGCTCCAAACTTGTACACAAGAGTAACGGAGTGAAGAAACCGCAAAAAGTGCCAAAGCTGAGTGCGGTCCAATTGCCGTTTGGCGAGCATAGTGCGATTTTAGATTAAACTTTAAGCGCGAATTGCGACTCAAGAACGCGTGATTCCGCGCGATCTGACGCATCCATCAGCCAGTCATACCCGAGACGCGTGAATTTGATAAGTGCTCGAAGCGGGTACCACGGTGTTTGACGCCGTTTTGCACGCGTCAAAAATCACTATACAAAAGGATTCGCACCAAAATCGTCCGAAAATCGTCGTTTTACATGGATCACGCATACCCCCGTACGCGCCAAGTCGTGCTCTTTCTGTGGTTCTTTTTCCAAGCGCTGCCTCCAATTTTCGTCGATTTAGCCTTGTTGCGAAAATTTCGACAAAAACGGGAATTGCGCCAAACCTAACCAATGTACTATTGATTTTTATTGCATTGTTATCGGTTATGAAGGCGACCTTACCCTGTGGTTGAATGGCGTGGCGATCTGAGGACTTAAAATCCTCTGCTTTAAACGAACCCCACGACTGTATCCCTTGGAAAATTGGCGATTTTGAAACCCCTGATTGCTCGTCATTTAGTGCCTGCAGAGCTCTGAGCGTGGGCTCATTTGAAAGAGAAACGTCTGAATAATAGGTCCATGAAGCGAATTTTCTTGTAGGTTGTGATCTCGTCGACAATTAGCCAAAATACAGAAAAAAGCACCAACTGTAATTTTTCGGCAAACACGTAAGATAATGTACTTATTTTTTGTCGCAGAAGGCGACAAACAGGAGCTCATAGTATTTGCAGTGTAGGTGGTGGACGCCTCCTCGATTAGTTTTGGGCAACGCAGCCGTAAAATTCCAAAACACGCCCATTCAAGATTATCGGCATAATAATGCACCAAACTCTGTCAAATGGCCGCACTGTCCCTCATGACCATCAAAGGCGCTCGACGTGTGACACTCGAACAGCGCGTGGCGACGTGTCTTTCCCGACCACAGCGCTTTTTTTTTCGCTTTTTTGGCGTGTAAGACTATATTATTTTGAATTGATCCAGCGAGCCCTGCTTTTTTTCTTACCATGATCACCTCCGTGTGTCAAATCACGTTAATGATGTGAAACAAGCACTCCTTTAAGCGCGTTTTCCTCGGATACAGCGCACTCATGCCAAATTTCTTAAATATGGCCTCCAACCTCTTTCACACGGCGCTTCCAATACCGAAGATTGACCTTGAAAGCTGCCGAGTAGCAGCACAGAGCATCCTGATCTTCAGAAAGATCCACTTTTCTGCAAAATAGGTGTTGATTGCAACAAACACGATGAATCTTTGTATTTTATTTATTTTTCAGCTTACAACGGCTGCAGGCAACATGTAAGAATGATCTAAAGACACCGTCATCATCTTGCGCGTCATAAAATTCTTCAAAATCCATATTGGACAAAGAAATATTAGAAAACACCGATTGAAACGATTCAAATGTGCACCTGAATGTATGTTTATGATCCACTGCATTCACCACTTTCAATGTTTTGTTCTTCTCGGTGAGATCATCATAAACGAAAAATGCATCATAATCGTATTCCACCTTTTCCAGGTAGTGGCGATAATCCACGATTTGATGGATGAATGCAAGGTCGGGCTCATTCAGCTCATGCGCATGCGAACCATCGTTCTCCACGAAACATACTAGCTTGGGTTCTTCCATTCTCCAGCAACTTTGAAAGAAAAGAAGAAAAGCAGCGGCAACCAGCCCATTCTTTATTTCTTTATATGATGGACCACGAGTTTACGCTTGCGGATTATTAATTAAGCTTGTGCCCCCCCTTTTTTTCTCAAATCTGGTCCCTCATCATAAAGTTACCCAGTTTAGCCGTACATGCAATTGCGAAGCTAGAGTTTCGCCCAAATCATGACAGCAAATAAAAAGAAAAGAAAAGGAAAAGAAAAGGAAAAGGGCGAGCGATGGGCATGTGGGCACCAATGGCTCGCCAGAACCGAGCACCCTCTGCATCTCGAAGCTGCTCGCCTTTCGTTTTTAACTGAGCAACTCGGCATCTATAGTATGGGCGATGCCTGTGCGCGCGACAAAAGCGCAAAAGGTGTGAATCAAGATATTTTTACGACAAGGTCCCACTCTTAGTGGTCAATGGCCGATTTCAAACAAAAGGCGACCATTTTCCTCGGTGCAGCATGGTCCACTTTTGTCGACTGAGCTCCTCGGCATCATTCGTTTGATGGCTCCGTCAGCAAAAATGGCGAAAAAAAAAGCAAAAATGTTAGAAAATGCATTATTTGTCGCGTATTTCTGCATTTAAATACGTAACTGCCTGACAGGCCGATCGTCCGCGGCCGATTCCATTCCAATGATCCGGTGCGCAGACGTTTGAGTCATTGGTTTTGGATGTTGGGTGCCTTTTTTTTTTTTGCATTGTGGCAAAGTCCGACACTTTTTCCGGAGGCCGTGCATTGAGCGCAGGGCCGCATGGGTGGTGGGGGAGGCGGAGTGCGTCAGGCCGGGGCACTTCGGGGATGCGTTTAAGATTTTTGACAACCAGAGTCTCTTGTTTTTCACCTTTTTTTTCTTTGTTCCTTACACTCCCCTTTTTCACACAACTATGTCGTTTCTGCGCTTAGTGCGTACGCATGCCCCCGTTCTCCAGTCTCTGACGCGACCCTACACACCACTGGCCACTCGCTCCTTCTCGACATTTGGCGGTAAAGCTTCGATTTCGTCTTTTTTTATTCGACTTTTTGCTCACCTACTTTTTTTTATCATTGACGGCAGCTTTACTACACGGCAAGCCCGGTGTGTCCAAGGGCGACGGGTAAGATCCAACGTGTATAATCTGCAAAAAGGCGTCAAATGGCTGACATTGTTCTATTTTTGCTCGATCAGGCCGTACACCGTTCACTTTATCACGCCTGAAGGCGAGAAGATCGACGTCAAGGCGATGGAAGGCGATACCATGCTGGACCTGGCGCAACGTTACGACATTGATCTCGAATGTAACGTCGGAATGGGCTGAAAAATGGAGAAAAAAGGCACAATTTGCTCAATTCTTGATTTTTTTTTCTACAGGTGCCTGTGAAGGCTCGCTTGCGTGCTCGACGTGCCACGTGATTTGCGACCAGGATTACTATGATAAGATGGAAGAGCCCTCCGATGAGGAGAACGACATGCTAGATCTCGCTTTTGGTCTCACCGACACGTAAGGACGGGATGACAGCGTCGCATGGCCTGTGGCATGTGCATGGAACGTTGGGGGGAGGCGATCTGTGCACATGAGCGTTCTGCACGCGGGGTACTACGATCCGTGGCGCGCGTGCTAAACTTTTTGGACTTTTTTTTCTGTTTTAGTTCACGATTGGGGTGCCAGATCGAGATGACTGAGGAATTGGACGGTATCACGGTGCGCATTCCGTCGGCCACACGAAACCTGCGCGTTGATGGTAAGTTTTATGCGCATTGCGGGGCGCCTATGAGCGAGCTGACCCCCTTTTTTTTAACCTTTTTTTTTTTTGCAGGCTCCAAGCCGACCCACCACTGATTCAGGGATTGTGCATACCAAAACGACCACCACCATCCCACCATCCTCCTTTTCTGTCTTATTATCTATTCTGCACTTATAGACTCGTATCCATCCCCTCAAAATAAAAAGTTCATCGCAAAAGTGGAAATCATGCAACAAATGGTCGTGAATCCGCGACCGAAGCGGTCATAAATGCTCATATTTCGGTCATTAGTCAAGCGAACATACAGGTACAGTGCCAAAAGAAGCTCATTCAATGTCATCTTTGCTATTTTATACGAAAAAAAGTAAAATATCCGTGACCCCCAGGACGATTCGTTGCATTTTGTGATCTGGTGCATACATTTAATCACCTCACAGTAAGTATTGCCTGCTTTTTATTATTGAATGGCGCTGTTAATGGACATGTTAAAAGAAAATGAAAAAAACGCGGTACCGCTCGTCTGGTTTAGTCGATAATGGCCGATGTTGCACGACGGATGCAGTGTGCAGGTGATGCGTCCTCAGCACCAAGTACTACTTTTAAAAGGTAGCCAAATCAAGAGGCCCCATGCGTGGCGCGTGGGTGAATTCGGCCATTTTCTTTCCTTTTTTTTTTCTGTGAAAATGCCTTTTCTTCTCTTTTCCAGTTACTTTTTTTGTTCCTTTGTGCGCAGCCGATTAAAATTACCATAAGGTTGGCATGAATAAGACGCAAGACTTGCGTCGGTCGTTGTGTCACTCGCCAAAAGCTGCCACAGCCTTGTTTACACTTAATTTTTTGTGATCCCACGCGATTTGTTTGATCTGTCTAATGAGGACGTGTTGCGATCAAAGGGAACGAATGCCAAAAGCAACGGTCTCGCGCTGTTTTTGTGGCTCAATTTTGCCATTTCTGCCAACAAGTTTAGATTTCGATACCAATTCGCCTGCAGTCGATTTTATTATTATTATTGTTTTGTGCGCCGCACTGCGCGGTATTGATAGGCTAATAAGGTCCGTCGACGCACGCGTAAGCAGCGGCGCCAATGTTGCTCCAGCCTTGACCGTCGACCTCCAGGCTGCCATGGTCGTTGTCGTTGCAATCGTACTGGCACCCAGCAGCCGTGAAAAGCCTAAAGTTGTAAGAACCAGCGGAGCGGACGCTGACAAGGCTCGTTTGGAAGAAACTGGGCATCTCGCAGCAGCCATTGAAGGGGCAGGTGAATGTTTGGCACTCACCGGTGAATCCACGTCCTGAACAGCCATACACTTCCATGGGCGCCTGGCCACGGACCAAAGCACACAGAGAAAGCATCAAGAAAAGCACGATCGCCATCAGATTCGCCATATTGAAATTCAAGTTGATTACAGAACAACGAAAAAATGGAAGAAGAAAAAAAGCTACAGATCGATGGCCCTTTTATAATGATTTCCTTGATCTGCTCCTCTGCTGGGTGCTAAGTTAAGCCATATTTGGCTCTTTTCCTCACTCCCATCCTTTGCTTGGAGGACAAGAACCCCAGAAAAGGCTGCGCCAGACGTCGCACAATGCACAATTGCAGGTGACATTGACTTTTTGATTCCATTGTGGACGTCCATTTTTGTTCTTTTCGGGCCGTGCTGCCTTTTTGAAGTTTGGTGCTTCTCATTTTTACTTCTTTTTTTTTTTTTTTTTTTTTTTTTTTTTTTTTTTTTTTTTTTTTTTTTTTTTTTTGTTCAATTACGTGCTTTTTGGCTAAAACACGGTGTCCGAATGACCGAAAGATGCACATCAAGCGTAAATCACCTCCTTGGCCTTTTGAAAACTATTATTTCGTTGTTTCTCGTTCAAATGAACCCACACTGGCGGTACTCAGATAGTTGCATGGCGCGATAATGACATATTTTCGAAAATCCCGGATTTGCCATAAAAACAAGAACTCTTTAGGAGCGCCACAGCTTTCAATTCCATGGTAAAGCACTACTCTATTCAATTATAAAAATAAAAAAAATTGGGGCTGCATTTTGGCCGAACCTTTGCGACTTTGGTTCTCACTTTGACCCAATACTCGATCAAACCTGACCTCAGAGCCTTGAAATATGAATTACAAAAAAGAGCACGGCCAGCTGCCTAGATAGGTGCTGATGATCGATGAAAAAAAATGAGTCTCGCCAGAATTATGCCGGAATTGAGGCATTCCACATTTTCAATGCCGTTTGACGCGTGAGGCATCGCAATGCAGCGCGTTTACGTGGCAGTTGCCTTTATCAAATCCATGTGTCTGGAGACTGTTTTGCTGGTGGACGCGTCGGCGCACATCCCCGACGCGTTCCCACCGAGAAAGTCACGCTCAAAGCTAAATCTAAGATAAGTCAACGTTGAGTGTAAAATTTCACGTTGGGACGCGAATTGTAAGAGTTGCGACCATTGGAAAGAAAAAAAATCTGGCTGGCGGGCAGTGCGCCGCCCGTTTCAAAAAAGGAAATGCCCAATTCTCCTCTTTTTGAGCACCACTGTTTTGCCTGCTCTTTTTTTTTTTTTTTTTCTTCCCTGTTTCTTTGTATACCACCTCACAGCGTATTTTTCCTCTTTTTTTCGCCGCCCCTCGCACCCACGCCGCTTTCCTACGTCTCACCGCCGCACGTTTTTACTCTCTTTTTTTCACACAGCCATGGCCGCGGAACCGTCAGCGTCAAGCAAGCCTATTATTGCGACCGAGAGTCTCGGGTTGCTAGACACGATCGACTCGACGACGGATGTCTCGCTCGGTGAGCTGGACGACGTCGACGACGACGAGCAGCAGCAGCAGCAGCAGCAGCAGCAAAATCAGCAAAATCATACCGGCGTGTCTTCGCCCGCTCACTCACTACAGACAAACGGCCGCAAGCTGATCGTCATCTTGGAAAATGCTTCCATAGAGGCCGCCCAGCTAGTCAATTCCCGCTTTGAAACCAAGCTGCAGCTCCTCAATTGCGATGAGCATCAGTCTGTCCTCAAGCGGCTCGGTCGTGACATTGCAGATGCTCGCCCCGACATTGTGCACCAGGTAAAATGCCCTCAAACAGCGATGTCATCGATGAAATGGGCGCCCATTGACGCTTTTTTTTTTTTTTTTTTGCTTTTTTGCTGTACTAGTGCTTGCTCGCCCTGCTGGACAGCCCGCTGAACAAGGCCGGCCACATGGAGGTAGCAAGCAGAGAAGAATTGGAAGGAGGAAACGCCCCATTTTTGCGAAAACCGACACAATTTGTTTGCTTTTGTTCGTTAGGTCTACATCCACACGGCCAAGGGCGTCGTGATCCGCATCAATCCCGAGTGCCGCATCCCTCGCACAATCAAGCGCTTCTCCGGCCTCATGTGTAAAAGCGTTTGAATTTCAAAAATATGGTCCATTTCTCATGAGTTCTTCTTTTTTTTAGGCCAATTACTAGAGCTTGGCTACATTGAGAGCAAGGCCGGCGTGCCATTCAAGCTGCTCGAGATTCTACAGCCGCCACTACAATCGTACCTACCGCAGGACGCCGTCAAGATTGGTAAGTCAACATGCAAACGTACAAACATGCTAAATGGGCGATATTGCGCGACACATGGCGCCATGGCAACCACGTGTCGTCGTATCGCACAGGCAGGGGCACACCGCCCCCCGTGTAGAAAGTCCAGAACACCAATGGAAACGCCGGATATTCATTTTCACGCTTTTTTGCACAGCATTGTCCTGGAATGCGCCAAAGGTCCGGCTTTTCAAGTATTTCCGTGACTTGGAACTGGACAATCGCCCAATGGTCGTCGCGGTCGGTGCCATGGCCAAAGGCAAAGATACCTTTGCGGATGCCTACGTGGATACAAAGATCGGTAAGCGCAAAAAAAAAAAAAAAGAAAAAGAAAATAAACGCCATTCCTCGTTTTTGCTGACCACCAATTTTTGCTCGCTCTTTGTTTGCTAGGTGTCTCCAATTACGCATTGTCTGCCGCCGTCGCGTGTGCCAAGGTGTGTTGTGCCTTGGAAGATCTATGGGACATCATGTAACTTGTCACGCATTCCCCATTGTTGACAAATTGGTGACGTGCGTCTCTTTCCACTCCCTTTTTTCTTTTTTTCTTTCTTGCTTACTTGTAGCATCCTTGCATTGTGTTTTCATTGAAAAAAAAATCATATTTATTTTCTTTTTTTTTTAAAAAAAAGGGGGGTGGGGGATCTTATGAACAATGGGAACGAGAAGGGTGAGGAATGATGATACAAGGATGCAAAATGCGAAAAATAGGGAGGAATTGGATCAAGAGGAGGCCTTGGTGGGGACTGTCTTTTTCATGTTGACAAGGGCCAGTCGCGACATGTTTCTGTCTTGAGTGTGTTGGAGCGCCTCGTCGTAGGAAACCCAGATGCGCGTGCGGGTATCGTCTGGGGACGCTGGAAGCGATTTGAACGCGTCGACCTGGTACATACAGTGGTGTGCGATGGTTTTGCCCTTTTTATTGGCCTCGACAAACACGCCGATGCGATGCGCGGCCGACACGGTTTGCACACACGCGTCGTGCAGCAACAACCGCTGCGCCGTTAATTCAAACGGCTCGTCACCCTTTCCACAATCGGCCTTGGGCAGCACGTACTTGCCCTCGCGCTTGCGGCTTGACAACAGCAGGATCTTTTGCGTGGCAGGGTCCACCACAACCAGTCCGACGCTGCGTCGTAGCTTTTTCTTCTTTTTGCCGTCCGACACCTGCGTCGCCGCGTCCTCAACGGGGCTTTCGGCACGCGTCGACCCCGAGTGGTCCGACGCCGTGTCTTCTTCATCCTTGTAATGTTGCTGCGGCGGCGATGGAGGCAACGGGTTGCTCATCAGATTGTAATTGTTGGCTTGAGGCTCATACAGAGTAGCGCCAGTGGGAAGGATGGCCGTGGACATTGGAAGATAAAAGAGGTGAGGGAGAAGAAAATGGGAAGGGAAGAGCCAGAATAATCAAAGCAATAAAAAAAAAAGTGAAAAATACCCCCCAAATCGTGCTTAGGACCCCGTCTCTTTTATATCTTCGACACTCCCATCGCTTCGCAATGCCGGAGCCAAGATTTACCCATTGGGATCACACTCCGTCCTTTAGTCATGCAGCATTGAATCGCTCTCGTTTCGCTTACCCCTCCCTTTTTTTTTTTTCTTTTGCAAAGCCTTGTTTGATCGCCTTTCTGATCATGACGTGTGACACACGACAGCACGTGACGTCGCGTATCAAAGGGGTCTTGGGCGATTTACCCCCTTGTTTGTCGTTTACCCCCCTGTTCTAGTCTTGCTTATGTGCGCCCAGGTCCCACTTTTGGCTAAAATGAACAGACACGGCTCGGAAACATGCCGTCTGATCCGAATCGCAAAAAAAAAAAAAAAAAAAAAT
>KV441926.1:30193-71469 GCA_001650995.1 Gongronella sp. w5
CGTCTGATCCAAAACCCAAAAAAAAAAAAAAAAAAAATATTTTTTATAGGAGCGTGCCCATTGGCAATGTCTTGGACCATCGTCCGTCTGGATCCAAAAAGATCGTGATTTGTATCTTTTTGCCACCATGCGAATTTGTTACAGACATGGCCAGGGGCAAAGGAGCAACGGAGGTGGGCGGCAATGCCATGTCACCAGGTCACTTTTTCTTGGGCCCTTATCATATCGGCTTATAAAGTGAAGAAAGCTTAGTTGGAGGCTCAAACCAAACACGCGAAAACCAAGTTGACAGCCCAAAAAGCAGCTTCGTTCTGATTTCTGATGAAAAACAACCAAATTTGGGCAATGTGCTGAGCTGGCCCTTTTGCTGTTTTTGATCAGTCATCCATCGATTTGGGAAACAATGGGGGAAACAAGGAGAAAGGACCGCTGCGCTTTTGCCGAGACAAATGCATATTGAGTGCCGGATCCCCGCCACTTTCTCCTCCCTCTTCCTTCTTTTTTTCCAGAGCATTCCCTTGTTCACAGACCGCCACAGGTCTTGCATTTGTCATCGTCATATCCCCTCTAAAAAAAATAGATGCAATGACAAGCCCCTCAATAAAATGTCCCTTCGCGCCTACCCCCCTGTGTACCAATCTTTCATCGTGTCCTTTTTCGAAACATGCATGAAGAAACACGTAACACGCCGTGTCACCGCGCGTCATGCTCACGAAAGTTTAGCGCTTGTTTCTTAATTTTCCGCTCATCCGCCTGCGACAACGTCATGCCACGGCTCACGTTACCTTTTTCATCGTAATCCGGGCACTGGGGGTCTCCTTGACCATCACTCGTCGATTGCTTCTCACGCGACGTCGTACATATCTTTGTGAAACCCATAAAAAAAAAAAGAACGCTTAGCATCCAAGGGCTCGGCACCCGTCATGAACAAAGGCTTTGGTTGCGCCCCCTCCTCCGCGGCCATCGTTTTCGCCACTCGCGGCTTTTTTTTTTTTTTGCAGGACGAGTTGGCCGAGAATAAAGCGGCGAATGGGTCCAGAAGCTGGGCTGGGTGGCTGCGAAGATGTGCAACCATCGATCACGGCGAGGCGACGGCATTGACAGGTCTGTTTCAGGATTTAATGCGTCCCCGTCGCCACCCCCAAAGATTGTTAAATGGGAACAAAACGGGCATTTCGGCCCGCGGGGTTCGCCCTTCACCCCCCCCCCGATTGCGAGGGAAACAAAAAAGGGGGGAGGGGCCCAGAACCACATTGTGCATCTTTGTACAAGTCAACGTTCCGCGGCGGTGCTTGGCACGCTTCTTTACGCGCGGTGATCGAGCCATGTTCATCCCCTTTTTTGGAGCGACACGTGTGCGTCAGTGCGTGGCATTCGGCACCCAAATGCGACCACCGCCGGTGGAGCGCACCAGGAGACCCCTGGACGCCTGTTTTCGTTATTTATTTGTGTTTTCGAAGGGAGACCCCGGTTTTCGCAGACACGGTGCAGCCCGTTTGGTCGATTGTGACATCCGGCTGGCCATGGTGCGACGAGACAAACCCACCATTCAGAACGCGACGATTAAATAAACAAAAAAAAAACAAATATCCCACACACGTTGCGCCCAAAGGCAGATCTTGCCACCTGTTTTTTTTTTTTGATTGACGGTGTTGCGATTGATAGCCCTCTCTGTGAATTTTGTTAAATTATTTGTGTTTTGCAAGCTTTGCACATGTAGATCACTTTGACTATGCTCGTACTTTGTCCAACGGCACAATTTTTTTCGCTTGCTTTGAGGCTGCACGGTGTCTTGACAGATAGGTTGACAATAGCGAGATTTAACTTTCGCGCTTTTTGTAATTTGCGCGTCGTTTTCCCTAAGCAGTCCTCTTTTTTTGCCAACCCATTAAACGGAGGTATATAAGCTCTGCAATTTCACTACTTCAAGGATCTTGCTACTGTACGGGTCTATGATGCCCTGGCAAAAGCTGATCATGATACAGAAGACAAACCCTGATTTCGTGCAGAAGTGCACTTTCTCCGGACTGAGAGGGATCATCTGGGATTGCGCAAAAAAAAAAAACTTGGAATCATTGGAGCCTTGAGTTGACTACTGTATCATTTATCATATCAATTGAACTAAATTCGGAGCCATGCGGTCAGGCACATGGGGCGAAATGAGTATGATAAAATATTACTTTGGCTTTGGATTTTGGATTTTCATTAGCAAACGCCAATCTCGAGATTTTTCAAGGCTGTGAGTGATCCGATTTGAGAAAAAATTGACCCCGTTTGAGCCTTAGGCGCCTCAGAAAGCTCAGATGAATCAGCGGCCAAAAGCGGTGAAAGCGCTTGTGTTTTGGCGAGATTGCGTTGAGATCTTAGTGCAATAATGCTTTACGAACTCGCATCTTCAATTTTGGTTGGCTGGCAAACCTGCTGTTAGCTCGACTCTGCCTGCCTGTCCAAGCAGTATTCACAAAATTTGAGCCACAGCAAGCGTGGAAAAAAGCCAGTCAGCAGCTTAGCATCTCTGCAAGTGCACGAAAAATGCGCTCAACAAAGCACAATTTCATCCGTGTTCGATTTTGCACGCAAATAAAGCGTATGATCCGTCCATGTTTCGATCTCAGTGGACAGAAAGTCAGAAACTGACGCGTGCTACTGTATCATTCTAAGATTCTATCATAACTGCACAAAAAATTTACACATTTACCTTATTTAAACACCAAAGAGCGTGTTTTTCAGACTTTAGCGGCCTTCTGCGCCTCCAGAAAACGTTTTACAGCCTTCTCGCCCGTCAATGATACCTGCGTGCTGCGTCGTCACGGCGAAAACAACAGTATCGCCCAGTGTTCAAGACAGACCCGCCAAAAAAAAATTGGACTCGAAAATGCCAAAAACCTCCTACTGTATTTGTACTGTACTATTTTGCATTCATCTGTCCATCTGTTTGGTCGACCCCGCATCCCCGCTCAAAAAATAGCCGCATCGCATTCATCAGCGCTAAATTTGCAACAAAAAAGCTTACGTAAACCCCCAAAGCACTACGACCACTTTTGAAAAAAAACTTCAGGGATCACTCAGGGCCCGCAGGGATGGCGATCCGAGGAAATTTTGCTTCAGGTCAAAAAGTTCAGGTCGAAAAAATAACAAATCAGGTTTCAGGTTCAAACCTGAATCGCGATCAAGCAACCCGGGCAACAGCCTCATAGCCGCTTTGATGACCTGAAAAGTTCAGGTCCAACCTGAACATTACAAAATCAACCTGAATAATTTGGCCTGAAACCGACCGAAATGCCTGAATTAAATTCAGTAACACAGTAAGTCTTCGGTTTTCAGGTCATTTCAGGTCAATTCAGGTGCGATTCATTTCAGGTCGTCGGGCTAGATCGATTCAAAATGTGTCCAGTTGGCAATGAGTTGGAAACAGGACTGGCCCGGGAATGTGAAATACCGGTAGTCTTAATCTCTTAAATATGCAAATTCTTTTGAGTTTTGAAAATGGAATGGGCCCATGGGACTAGCCTACTACTGTACTAATCTTGTTACTTGGTTCAATCTTGAATATGGTCATGAATTGAGCGCGTGTAAAGAACTAAAGCTGGCGCAGCAGGCTACACGCCCTTTTGCCCACTACGCGTCCAGGCCCTAATCGATGCGTGGGCCTGACAGTACATTTCAGGCCCTTGAGCCTGAATTACAGTACTCTACTGTAAAATATACGGTAATTCAGGTCAGGTTTCAGGATGATCTTTTGCTTTTTTCAGGTCGAGTTTCGGACTTTCGGTCGAAATTTCAGGCAGAATTTTTGTGACCTGAACCTGAATTTCTTCAGCATTTCAGGTTTTCATTGCAGCTCATCCGACCCGCCGGGCACCACATTTGCTCAGGGGCCACACATTTCAATCTCAGAAAATGCCATATTGGGGAAATTTCGAACTCCGAGTGATCAATGCATCCCAAACAGGTAATTCCGACAATTTGCTATTGGCAGACAAAATGACAGGTCGCCCAAGCTTAAGAAAAAAGCCCAAAGAGTGACGCATGAACGCCGATCGACTGAAAAAAGTGCCTACTTTGGTTACAATTTTTTTTCACCAATTCATGTTGTTTGACCATATCAAAACGGAAATTTTGGATTGCATGGAAACAGTTTTTATTTTTCATTTTTTCACAGTATTTTTATTTTTCACATTACGGTCTAATAATTTAAGTCATTTTTTGAAAACTTTGATTATTACAGGTACTGTACTGTACATCAGTTTTGTTGGGCATTGATCGTGGTAATAAACTGCTCTCATTCGACAAAGCATAGGTTTTTATCTTTCATACTGTACCTACAGTACGTACAGTACTGTACAGTAATACAAGCTGTTGCCTTTTGTCCGGTTTTATTTGTGGCGTCCACTACCGAGCAAATCGATGGTTTTGATGATTGATGAAGCATTTGTAGATTTGAATTTGCGAGCGCGCAGAGTTTGCCCATCAGTACAGTACATCCAAGCAGGAACAAAATGTCACTTGAACTGTTTTCAGGTCAGTTCAGGTGCGATTCATTTCAGGTCGTCAATTTTCAGGTCATTTCACGATTTACTGAAATGGATCGCACCTGAATTGACCTGAAAACCGACTACCTGAAATGAATCGCACCTGAATTGACCTGAAAACCGACGACCTGAAACGATTTGTACCTGAATAGTGAGCTGAAATGATTTGATGCCCGACAACCTGAAATACAGTACGGTAATACTGTACTGTACTGTAATTGACCGGAAAGCTGAAACCGACCTGCACGCTCTATCGTAAAAGTTGGGCTTTCAGGTGGTTTACTGTACTGTACAGTAGGTCATTCAGGACTCCAGGTCGTACATGTCATGACCAGCCGATCGAGGCGCAACAGGGACGAGGGGGATTTGGTCGAAAAGGCCGGGTTGTGTGCTGTTCATGATATATGGGATTTAGACAATACTGTATGTGTTGTTGCCGATGAGGCTTTATTTTCTTTGGTACATTTCAGGCCCTTGAGCCTGAATTACAGTACTCTACTGTAAAATATACGGTAATTCAGGTCAGGTTTCAGGATGATCTTTTGCTTTTTTCAGGTCGAGTTTCGGACTTTCGGTCGAAATTTCAGGCAGAATTTTTGTGACCTGAACCTGAATTTCTTCAGCATTTCAGGTTTTCATTGCAGCTCATCCGACCCGCCGGGCACCACATTTGCTCAGGGGCCACACATTTCAATCTCAGAAAATGCCACTGTATATACTGTATGTTTCTACATTCCAATGGTTTTTTTTTCTAGGGGGGCTAGAGCTAAAATTGACTTTGGCGTAAAAGTTGTCCCTTTTTTGGAAGGTGCCTCAGATATTTGACCGCCGTCCCTTTTTTTTCTCTCTGTCTCTCTCTCTCTTTTTTTTTTGCTGTTCATCTTGCATGTAGAGCGCACAGGTTAAGCGAAAAGAGTCTGCGGCAGCAATGTGTGAAAGAGAACGAGGGCAATGCTCTTTTTGCGCGGTTTTACTCTTTTCAGGGGCGGCTCTGTCCACGCGACGCGTCCAATATCGCCGTCCCTTTTTTTTTCTACAATTTTTTTTCACCAATTCATGTTGTTTGACCATATCAAAACGGAAATTTTGGATTGCATGGAAACAGTTTTTATTTTTCATTTTTTCACAGTATTTTTATTTTTCACATTACGGTCTAATAATTTAAGTCATTTTTTGAAAACTTTGATTATTACAGGTACTGTACTGTACATCAGTTTTGTTGGGCATTGATCGTGGTAATAAACTGCTCTCATTCGACAAAGCATAGGTTTTTATCTTTCATACTGTACCTACAGTACGTACAGTACTGTACAGTAATACAAGCTGTTGCCTTTTGTCCGGTTTTATTTGTGGCGTCCACTACCGAGCAAATCGATGGTTTTGATGATTGATGAAGCATTTGTAGATTTGAATTTGCGAGCGCGCAGAGTTTGCCCATCAGTACAGTACATCCAAGCAGGAACAAAATGTCACTTGAACGCGCCTCTTTCCAATAGCGCGAATTTAAATCCTCCAAACGAATATCAAACTTGACGAGTTTGGGCTTAAATTGTACTGTATGTACAGTATGTGAATTTTTTTCGAATATGATAAAACACAGTACTGTACTCGAAAACGGCTCGATCATTTCCGATTTTTAATGGTTTTTTTCTGAAATGAGATGCGCTGCCAATACTGTAGGCCTCTACAGTATTGCAACAAGATTTAATAGTGCTGCTGCTGGCAATCGTCAGGGCGAGATGAGCAAAAACAAGGTGATACAGTATCACAATTGCTCAAATGTACCGTAACTTTTTTGGCCCCCGTGCGCGGCGGACCGACACGCATTCATAAATCACAATACTGTATCATTTACGCGCAAGCGAAGCACGACGCTGCTCAATGCGAAGACAATCGCAATAATGATGAAAGAAAAATCATTACTTGGATATAAAGGAGGTCGGTCCATTACCTCTGATCAAGACGCGTTCCATTGATTTTAAGCAAATCTACAGACACCCTGTGGTCCAGGGGGGCTGTGTAAAAATCGGGAAAATGCGTTCATCCCGGGGGGCTGAAAGATTCGGGCTATTGGACAGTTTCAGCCCCCGGTCCGCCTACGGTCTTTTCAAAAAACCATGTCTTTCCATTCACTCCCGGTCCAGGATATGAACAACAGATTTGGACCAACCTCCAAAATGGACTGAATGACTTTACTGTATCCGCCAACCACGCATCGACTGCGGGAACCGCGGCCTCCTTTGACAAAATGTACTTTGCCATTCGCTTTCGCTCATACAGTATGAACATTGGCCAATTTTTCGAGAAATCACATTTTTGGGACTTTTGATCATGCACATTCCGGGCAGTGATCATCAAGTCAGACGCCATAAAATAAAAATGAATCCAGGCTGGCTCTCCAATGATCGTAAATTAAGCTTTAAGCACCAAGCAAACCTGCGCTAAAAGATGTGGGATGCGCAATTGATGGCGAGGCAATGCTGATTTTGCTTTTGTACGAGACATTCTGAAGGATCAAGCGATTGAATTGTTATTTTTTGGTTTTCTGTGTTCGAGCCTGTCGCACTTGTAGCGTGTCATGTCAGTGGCATTGGACAGGAAGAATTGAGTGTCAATGGGCTGTGAAACAGCCTATGTGCACGCTCTGTCACTAGAGTGTGTGTCTGTGAAACAATGCGTATAGTAAATAGATTGTGTAACCCGCCCTGGCTGGCTGAATAGTATAAGTAGACACCGGGTTTTCTAATAAAGAACCGCCCCTTGATCTCGAATCTCTCTCCGGTCACGTACCCTATTTTTTTTTTTTTTCGTCTACAAACTACATAGCGTCAGCTGCCGAGCAAATGGGTGAATTTGATGATTGAAGCATTTGAATTGATTTTGCGAGCGTGCAGATTTTGCCCATCCGCGCATCCAAGTAGGAACAAGTGTCACTTGAGTGCGTCTCTTTCCAATAGTGCAAGTTTAAACCCCCATTCGAATTCCAAACTCGACGAGCTTTGGCCGAATTATTAGTGAAAATAGCGAATCCTCGAATAAACTCGAAAACAGCTCGATCAACACCCGATTTTAATGATTTTCTGAACTGAGGTGAGCTGCCAAGATGCCTCTGTTAGGACGAGATGCGCAAAAAAAAAAAAAAAAAAAAAAAAAAAAACGATATTTTTTTTTTTGGCCCCGCCCGCGGCGGGATTGACACGCATAAAAAAAAAAGGTGATTGTCGGGAAAGACTGGACATCTTTTTGCAGCTTCTTTTCTTTTCGGTTCCAGCGTGTTGCTTATTGGATCTACGGTCCCCATGCTTCCAGCGTCTCTGTTTAGTGCGTCCACGCTGACACAAAAGCAAAAAGGTAAGTTTCGCGCGCGTGCTGTGTCTGTGCACGTCTTTTGTCTTGTGAGCGTGTTTGTACCTTTTAAACAAGAGTGTTTGTCGCGTTGTGGCCATTTTTCTGCTTGTTGATCCGTTTTTTTTTTTTTTTGGGTGGTGTGCTAGGCAAGAGTAGCAGCAAAGTCGATGGCGGCGCGGGTCATTCGTCGCGGTCGCCGTTTGGATCGGTGGTGGCGATGAACGAGGGTAGTGGAACGAGCGATAATGACGATTCGGACAGCAGCAGCGCAAGCAGCAGCAGTGGCAGTGACAGCGACCGCAACCTGTCCGAATTGGTAGACGGCACGCCTATTCAAATGATGGCCAAGGCACAGAGCAATATTGCACAGCTGGTTAAACAGGTAAAATAGTAAAAAAAAAAAAAAAAAAAAAAAAAAAAAAAAAAAAAAAAAAAAAAAAAAAAAAAAAAAAAAAAAAAAAAAAAAAAAAAAAAAAATGAGTTTGTCAACAAGGACTGCGTAGCTAGCATGATTGATTACATAGCCGACATCTGTAAGCAGATGGGTCACACGCGCGCGCCCTCTGACACGTCACTTTCGCGTTTTTTATTATTATTATTTTTTTTATAGATTCAGCGCAATCGTGATAAGCGGCGCAAGTACATGAAAAAGATGCGTGCATTGGATCGGCTGAATGACCGAGATTGTCGGCTGCTGGACAGCAATTCACAGCAATTGCAGCATTGGATTGCGCAGCTGCATCAGCAAAGCATGCAGCCTGTGTCCGCGGCTTCGCCGGCGTCGCATAAAAAGCAGCGCAAACGCAAGCACAGCCACGACAACGCGTCGCACGCGTATTTTGCACCACCGCCATTGCCAATGGCGTCGTCGTCGTCGCTGTCGGCTTCCACCAACGCGTATCCTGCACCGCCCGCGCCACAGGCATCTTCTCTCGCTTTTTACCCCATGCCGCCAGCCGCCGCGACGTCAGATGCGACCGCAAACCACTTTTACGACCAAACAGCGCCGGCCATGGCATCCGAGGCACCTGACGGCAAAGCCACGCGCAAGAACATTGGCACCATTGTCATGCCGCCCAAGCCGGGGCTACAGCACCATCAACACCTCATCCCTCCAGGCCCTGCTTCGTCTTCTCCCGCCACTACCACGCCATCCACAGCCCCAATGCCTGGACATGATGCCCAGGGCTATTTTGATCAGTCGCGCTTCACCATGTTCTCGCGTCGCTCCACGCTCGCGGAAATCTCGTTTCAAAAGAAGCCACGTGGCCTCTTTTGCACGCCTTTTACGTCGGATCCCACCTTTGGCAAATTCATGGCCACCACCGCCTTGGATGGGTAAATTGTCAATGGAAATGAGAGTCAATGGGAGGTGGGAGGGAAAGCTTCATGACGTTTTTTTTTCTTTTGCTCAGTGAATTGCGCATTTGGAACTTTCGCACGAGGTCGCTTGTCAAGCAGGTGAATGATGCCAACAAGGTGCTTGTGCCTGAACACGGCACTTTTAGCGATGGGTGTTGGATGAGGCCAGATGTGTTTGTGACTGCGGTGGACACGGCATCCAAGACACCTGTCGTGATTGTCCAATTGAAGAATCGAAGCGGTGAAATGGACGTTGTTGCTCAAAAAGCCGTGGCCCCCAGCGAGTTGAAGCCCACTGCTGCCATGACATGCGTCACTGGCCATCGGATGGGCCCCTCTGTTGTGGCGCTCGCCGACACTGAGAAAAAAATGGTACAAAAAAAAAAGAGGGCGTGAAAGCGAGAACAAGCGGAAAATTGATCTCGTTCCCTTTTTTTTCATCTAGTCGCTCTTTGCATTGCGCACAAACCAAGGGAAATGCACGCTCGAGCAGATCATGTCGCCGACACCGACCGGCCAAAAGAACCTGATCATGTCGTTGGTCAATGACAAGTACAATGGCCGTCTGTATTCGGGCAGCCTGGACAAGTCGCTCATTGCCTGGGACATTGAGACGGAAAATGTGGTCAATACGCGCCGCTTCGCGTCTCCTGTACGTTTCCCTTCCACCCAATGGATCTTTTGTCTCATTTTTTTCCTGTTTCTTATTAGATTCGCCATGTGATGCAAGCAAAGCACGACCCCAACCTGTGCCTCGTCTCGTAATTGGATTATTTCCTCCCTTGTTTTTTTTTTTTTTTGGACGCGCTGACGCGCCATTTTTTTTTTTTCAAATAGCCATCTCAGCGACGCGAATCAATTTGCCATTGTCGATAGCCGCCAGCACCATGCGTCGGTGTGTACCTTTGGCCGGCCCGAGCCTGGCAAGCAGCGACGCCACGCGAACCCTGACTGGCACAGCAATGGCTTCACCATTGTGTCCCCTGGATTTGATGCGGAACGCATCTATTTCTGGTAAAATTCAGTGAAGCGCAATCGTACGGGCCATTGGACACTCATCCTTTCTTGTAACAGGGACATCCGGTACGCGCCCTCCAAGTCGACGGAAAGCTTTTACTACTCGGAAGCATGTAAAGACGCGTAGATGAAAAAGAAAAAAAAATGGAGGAAAAATGATTCACATTTTGTTTCTTCTTGTTTTTAGCGCATGGCTATGCGAGCAGCTGCACATTTGTGCCTGAAAGCAACACGGTGGTGTCGATGACGACAAAGCGCTACTTGTCGTGGATCGATTATTCGCCCATGGATTGAAAGCAACACTGTTTGAGAGCCATTGTGAATAAATTTAAAGCAATTTGGATCATGAAAAAGAGATACATAAGCTTTTTAAATAAAATATAAATAGGGGCGTCGAAAAAAAGGGGAGAGTGTGTACTATGAGAGGCAAGAGTGACAAAGAGATACACGAAAAAAAAAGAAAATATAAAAAAAGAGGATGACACGATTGGCAAGACAATTCAGCACGAAAGAGAGGGTGGGTAAGAATGATGAGGAGGTGGGGGGGGGAGAGGAGGGTGAAGAGATGGGCAAGACAATTGGTATCCAAACAAGACGAAAAAGCAAGAAAAAATGAGAGCGAGAGAGAGACCGAGGAGATTTTGGGCCCGTGTGTGGAAGGAAAAAAAATAAAAAGAGTGTTGACCTCTCTTTCGCTCTTTTTTTTACATTCTTTTTGCACTTTTTAGTCCTGTTGAGGCTGTTCTTCTTCTTCAATAATGTCTTCTTGAATGACGCCTTGCAGACGGCGCTCCTTTTCGGACTCGAGCTGGCCGTAGAGCAGGTAAAGGGCGCGCTCATTGGCCTCTGCAGTGCCCTGGATGGTGAACATGCGCTCGCCAGTCTCATCGTGGGGCAGCTTAGCGATGGAGATACGGGAGCCCGACAAGCGGCGGATGTCGGATATCTTTGAGCCAGCCTTGCCAATGATGCAGCCGACCATGTCGCTAGGGATGGAGATGTGCTGGGTGCGGATGTTTGGGTCGTCGGTGAGGAGGGGCGTGGAGGGATTGCTGTTGTTGTTGGCGCTGTTATTGTTGTTATTGTTGTTATTGTTGATGGCATTGGAAGTGGAGCGGCGATTGGGGTTGGCGGACGCAGGGCTCGAACCATTCAGGGCGGGGTGGAAATCGGCGCCGTTGCCTGTGCGGGGAAGGGAGGGGCGGCGGTGATGATGATCGGCGCCATTGAGAGCGGCATTGGGGTTGGCGGCTTGCTGCGAGGCGGGCGAAACGGGGCCACCGGCTTGCGGGGCCTGCTGCGCCTGGACGACACTGGCCTTGCTGGGGTTGTACAGGATCGTGCCGAACGCGCGGTCCTTGTCCTCAATCAAACAGTGGCCAATTTCGAGCATGGCAAGGCGGATGCCCTCCACCGTGCCGCGCACCTCCACAACACGCTCCGTGCTCTGAGGCAGAAGCGCCTTGGATGCCGTCATACGCACACCAGACGTGTCTTGGATGTGCTTGATCTTGGCCCCCTGGCGGCCAATCACCGTGCCCATCAAATTGTGCGAAATCAGCAAACGGATCGTCACCATCGCATCCGCGCTCACACGCACAGGCAGAGGCGACACGGGCGCAGAGCCAGGCGTGATCGGGTTCTCCAAAAGCGTCTGCGCCATCAGCGAATACGCCTAAATGTCGGAACAAAAACAGCAAAAATCAACATCAAACACGACCAAAAATTGAAAAAAAAAAAACGAGCAAAAAAAAAAAAAAAGAGGGAGGGATGCTTACCTTGGCCACGCCCTCGAGCGAGCCCGTGATGGTCAAAACGCGGTCATGGATGCCTTGCACAACCTTGGACACGCCGGCCTTGACGCCAGTGATGTCGCGTAATTCAGCCACATTTTTGCCACCTGCGGCCAAAACAAAAAAAAATTGTGAGTAAACAATCATGCCATAGGCAGGGCCCATGGTTGCCCCCCATCGTCGTTTTCGCTCTCAATTGGCCTCTTTTTGTTGTCTTTTGCCCTCTTTTTGAATCAATTGGCCCATTGGCCCCTTTTTTTGCTGGCATCTCTGGTGGGATGCGACAATTGGGTCCATGGAGGGGCAATTGGGGGAGCAATTGAGGGACAATTGCGAGCAATCGCAAGAAATCACGCTCTTTTTTCCTGTGTTTTTTTTTTTTTACCTTTGCCGATGATGACACCGGCTTCCTTGGTGGAAACGAGAGCGCGCAGGGTGAGCAAGCCATCAGCGTCATCTTGCGACACGCTGGAAGCATCCTGTGAAAAGGGAGAGGGCTCGGCGAAGCGTTCATCGACGAGTTCATTATTGTTGGAAGGTTGAGACATGGTTGAGAGTCTAATTGGATAACAAAAACACCAAAAAAAAACAGGTCAGACGTGAGTCAAAAGCAGCAAATAGCCAAAAACAAGAGAGGGCAGCCAGGATGACGCCAACTTACGACACGTAAAGGAGACGAAGAGTGAATAAAGGTCAGTGTGCGAGTGGTGTGGGTGAAAAAAAAATAAAATAGACGAAAGAGAAGCAAGAATGTCGAGTTGGGTGGGAAAATACGAAATCGACAAGGAAAGATGGGAAAAAGGACGAGCGAAAAGAAAGAGAGCGAGAGGCGGGGAAAAGGCGAGCGAGTGAGAAAGCGAGTGAGAGAGAAGAAAAAAAGGGAAAGGGTTGAGACAAAAGAAGAAGAACAACCGGGGAAAAAGTGGAGAGGAAAGGGACGAAAAAAAGTGGGGATGAGAGATGAAAAAGAAAAAAAAGGGCCAAGAAGAAACAGAAAAAAAAAGAGCGCAACCACCTTTTTTTGCGTGTTTCTTTTTTTTTTTTTTTCTTGTGTGTGTGACGTCTTTGCCTTTTTTGGCATCATGCTCTCTCAATTGGCCAATAATCTTTCCTAATTGATGTTTCAAGCGCTTTTACATTTATTTATTGTTCATCCATAGCGTCGTCATTGCTACTGGAGGGGACACCCTTTTCTACAAATTGCTCATCCTCGTCCATCTCTTCATCATCTTCCTGCTCTGGCGCCTGCTCAATCATGGTATTCAAAAAGAACTCGGCAATCTCCTCGAAATTGCGTTGCTGTGCCTCGTAGATTGCCGTTTTGCCCGCCTCGTTCTTGATCTACATTGAAAAAAATGAGCCCAATGCCTCCCTTTTCTAATTTTTTTAATGTGTTTACCGTGCAGTCGGCACCTCGCGTCACCAGGAGCTTGACGACGTCTGTGTGGCCGTTCAACGCGGCCCAATGCAGTGGCGTGTTGCCCAATTCATTCTGCACATTCACAGACGCCTTGACCTTGTCGTCGCCCAGCTTGGCCACCTCGTCCAAGATGAATTGCACGATATCTGGATGTGAAAAAGAGAGTCTATGAGCCGTTTTGCGATGACATGTTGCTCAAATTGCACTTTTACCCAAGTGATTGTTGGCGCTGGCCATGTGCAGAGCCGTGTTACCCGACTCGTCCTTGGTCACATAATACTCGGGTGGGCTGTTAGACTGCTTGAGATCGTCTATTTCGCCATATCGTGCACAATAGATAATGTCTTCAATCACTTCTTGGGTCGCCATGCTGTCCAAACACACAAAAAAAAAAAGAGAAAAAGAAAAAAAAAAGCTAACTGCGACGCACGCAGAAAAAAAGATCAAGCCTCTGTGATTGAATCTCCGCTCATGCGGCGCGCCGGGCGGCTTGGATCACCCCCTTTTTTTGCATAAACGCTTCTTTTTTTCTTGGATGTCATTGATCCATCGCGCTCAAATACTAACAAAAGTGCTTCATATAGTTAGGGCATTGCGATGCATTTGAATTGGTTTCTGGCGAGGTGGGGTCATTTTAGGCTGTTAATCAAAAATTTATTTTAAAACTTGCTAGCCAGCCACGACAGGACCCTGAAACGCGTCGCAACGAGAAAACGCACGCGAGAAATCCCGAGGGACACTAAATTTGCAGCTGTCGAAATTCACTGGGGCGCGTCACACGCAAATCAATAAAATTGGCAGTTTCAAGGCCCCCAAAAAATTGGAAAAATAGGTCTCCGGAATTCCGCCAATCTTGGACACTTCATGAACCGAGACGAGAAAATACGACAAATAGCAAAACGAGCGTGATCCAAGCCTTCGTTGACGAGCAATGGGCAATTTTAGATTTTATTTCAACCGCGAATTTCACCGGAAAAACGAGCTCATAGGGCGGTGCCGACGCGTCCAAAAGCAAGAGAACTTCCAGGTGCATGAATTGATTAAGAACACGTGCGTGGGACTCGACGTTTGACGCGCTTTATCGCGCGTGAAAAATTGTATATGATTTTGAAACCGTGTCAAAGATGCCAAAAATCCACTTTTTTCATAGATCTTTGGCGTCTACACACGCTTCAAATCGTGCTCTTTCTGATGAGATAACTTTCAAGACGCTGCAATGCGACCAATGTTCGTTGAGTTTAACCTGAGGTGAAAATTCGCAGCTTTTCGCACTTTATGTGACAACCACGCGATGGACCACTCGTTTTTATGTCATGTCTGTCGGTGAATGAGAGCCATCTTTAATATGTGGTTGAATGGCGCGGCAAATTGAGAAACTAAATTTGACCGATTTCAAATCCACGACCGTACCCCTTTGGAAAATCCGTGGCTTTGAAAATCGTCATTGCGAGTCATCTTGTGGTCGCAGTGCTGCAAGAGTGGGCTCATTTGAACGAGAAGACTTGGATGCATAACTTTAAATATATTTTTTTTCGGCAGGTCGTAAACTCATTGACAAACGATCAAAATAGAACAAAAATGATCTAGTCGCCAGGTTTTCGAAAACTATTTGATCGATCCTTCATTTTTGTTGCATAGCACGCAAATATAGCAAAAAGAGTTCAAAACGGCTGCTGTGTATTCGATTCACAACAGCTCAAGTAACGCTGAAAAATAAAAGCAAGAAAAACAAACATAACTCAATAGTCTGACCGTTTTCCAGTGACTCGATCGTTGTCAAATTTGATCTGGTTCGCTTCTGGTGGCATTAATGACCGGCTGCACACAAAATTTGATGTCTCAAGATCGACTAGAAGAAGTTGCTTTGAGCATGTCAGCCATCGCCGTTGGCAACCAGAAGAGTTAAAATTAGCTTTCAATTGCCGCTTAGGCAATTTTGAACTCCAGTGCGCGTCATCATTGATCGCGCAGCACACGTACGCGGCACGCGCAATGATCTTTTTTCCTGAAAAAAATAACGTTTTGGCTCTAGACATTTGCTATTTGGCTATATTTAAATGATTGATTCGAAAAACGGAGGCTTTATGTCCTCATTTGTGTGTCCCACAATACCGATTTCATGCACACCGCACTTTTTGTTCAAGGATTGAGCACGTTCCAAATTTCACCCAGCGACAATTCGACGCGACTGACGAAATAACATGCAACTTTTTTCATTTGTTCTCGTGTTGCTTCTGGGCCAGTTCTTCAAAGCTTGCGACAGGCCAGCTAGGCATTCTTTTTTTCCGGAATGAGTGGGGTGACTAGAGCACGGATTTCGAGATTTGTCATTTTTTTGCTTCCGTCTTGGCACAGACAGCCACAATGGCAAGCGCCAACGTGCTTTGACCATGCACCTGTTTGTCGGCAACTCGGAATCGGGGCGGTCGGCGTGTGGTGCGCCACGCCCCAAAGAGGGAGCCAAGTCTTGGCAAAACAGACTGAATTTGGTAGGCGCTCATGCGCCGCTCGCGGGTTCTGTTTTCCCTGCGGGCGAGTGCATTTTTTGTGTCACCGTGGGCGGAGTCTGGCCATTGGTCAAGCCCGTGATGAAACACCAGGGAAAAAAAGACCCTCCAGAGCCAAAAATCTGCCCAAAATAGCGATAAAAATGAAAAAGGGGGCCATTTTTCCGGTTCCTCCTTTCTTTTTCTTTCTTTTCTTCGTTTCGCTCTCTTTTTTCTTTTCATAAAAAAAAAATGTCATCCCCAGTGGTCAATCACGTTGTCGAGTCCATCAAGCGCGACCTTGCCTTTTTAAAATCGCAGCAGCATCTGTCGCCGCAAGCTTACGATGACATGGTGCGCATTTTGTCGTCCAGCACGTCGTCCGGCGCTCTTCCCGCGGCCAATTCGCCGTACCGCTCCAGCGTCGGGAGCATGCCGTCGCCTGCGTCCAACAATTATACCTCACCCCCGCCCCCTGCCTATCCCTCGACCACACCGCCCGCTGATTCTGTCAAAGCCCTGTACGACTATCAAGGCCAAAACCCGCAAGATCTCTCCTTTAAGGCGGGCGACATCATCCAAGTTGTTGAGCGCGGTAAAAACACGCACATTTTTTAGAAACTTTTTTTTCTCACTATTTTCATCTTTTTTTTTTTTTCATCCTTTCAGTCAACAGCGACTGGTGGCGCGGTCAATTGCATGGTCAGACGGGCCTCTTTCCTCAAAACTACACCGAAAAGCACGTGTAAGACGCCAAAACACGAAAAAATAGATCCCATGACAGAGTTGGCTCATTTTTTTTAAAAGTGTCAGTGAAAAAGCGGCGCCTCCACCTATGCCCACGCGTGACAGCAAGCCGCCTGGCGGCTATGGTGCACCTCCAGCGTCGTCGTCGCCTTACCAGCAACAGCAGACGTCCGCTTATCCTCCCCCTCCTCCTCAAGCGTCTTCGTACACGTCTTACCAGCAGCCGCCCGCGGCGTCGGCGTACCCGCCCCCTCCTCCTGCCGCGCAGCCATACGGCAATTACCCTCCTCCACCCGCCCAGGCCGCTCCTGCTCCCCCTGCTCAGCAGGCCGAGGCTGGCGGGTCCTCGGACGGCAAAAATGGCATGATGAAACGCTTTGCTGGCAAGCTTGGCGACGCGGTAAGCATCTTTTATGTGAAATGTCAATGGCGCGCTCTTACAATTCATTTTCTTGGCCATGATCATTTAGGCGACCCTTGGTTTTGGTGCGACACGTAAGTGAAATCTCCGTTGATTTTCGAATTTTTATGCTGACACTCTGTTTTTATTTGACGCGACTAGTGGGCAGCGAGGCCGCGCACGCCATTTTCTAGGTCTGATAATTCTGCATTGCCTGATGATACAATAATAAACATTACCGATTGACACGCTTAAAAAAAAAGGGGGGGAGGACAATGAAATGATTCTGCACGATCATCAATGCATCTCGGCCATCATGGAGCGCGAGCGGGGCGCACCTCGCCGAGCCTAATCTTGAATGAAGCGCAGATTTCCAATCAATCTTCTTTTTTTTTTTTTTTTTGTCTCATCTCGCCCAAAACAAGAGGTTGGCGGCTTGTTGTCAACAGAGAGACTTGAAACGATCCCCTTTTTGAAACACAAAGGACCATCTTCCACACCCAAAAGTTTCTGTGTAACAAAAAAAAGGGGGGGTCGCATAATCAAAAACACGATTCCCCTTTTTTTCACTCTTTCACTTTTTCTTTTTTTTTTACTCGCTCTTTTTTTTTTCTACATGCTATGGATATCGATGCGACGCCTGTTACGTGTCTCTCGCGATTGGATGCCGTGTACGAGCAGATGCCGTCGCTGCTCGTGCAAAACAGCAGCCTGATTCAATTGACGGACGTGCTTGCCGCGTACCTGCCCAGCACGGACACCAAGCACCAGCTGGCGCGCCAGCTCCAGCAGTCGCCATGGCGGTTTTCTTGTTTGGACTTTGACTACTTGCTCGAAGCCAGTCGTTTCCTTTTTTATCGTCCCAAGGAGCCCTATTACCAAGAACGCTTTTATCGCGTCTTTACACACCAAGTCGCCAAAGTAAGCCCCAAATTTTTTACGCGTGCACCCATTTTTTTTTCTCATGTTCGTGCCTTTTTTTTCTTTTTTTTTTTTTATTGCACCAGGTGCGCGATTTCTGCTCTGTCAAGGGCAGCGAAATTGAGCGACGGCTTTTGCGAGTGGAAGACAATGCTGTGGAACAGCAGGCGTTGCAAGGTGAGCTTTTGCAATTGTGGTTCTTTAGCAAGCTCAATTTTCGAGCCATGTTGGCGGTGATTTCGGATTTGGACATCTTGTACCAGCGGTCTGGTGGCGCGGTGCTCGTCCAGCGGCTGTACCGGCATGTGCATCAGCACACCATGCCGCTTGATCAGGTGCTGGCGTGCGCCATGGCCCTCAGCCAGGCATATCGTCAAAATCACTGGTCCGTGCCCACCACGCCGCCAACACTCATCAATTCATCGTCGTCGTCTTCCTCCTCCTCCTCCTCCTCGTCGTCGTCATCCTCGTCCTTTTCTTCCTCGGACGCCATTTGCTGCCCGGCCAATTACGGCACCATGGCGCTGACCACGCCATTATTGCTACCGTCGGTGCCTTCCCATAGGTCGACCTCGCCATTGACAATATATCACAGCCTACCCGACTCGGACGACGCATTTTTTTATACCCCTGCCACGTCTTTCCAGCGAGAGGCCACGCTGGATCAGCTGCAACTGCCCAAAGAGTCGGAAAACGACCCTTTTGATCATTTTGGCGAAACTCACGCTGCACCACGCGCTTGCGTTGGCCACGACCTTGGCCAATGCCCGCGCCGTCATCAGCGTCGTCGCCACAGACACCGACGCACGCGCGACGAGCGGCTATGCCACAAATTCTGGCTTCATCCTGACCACTTGCTCGAAGTTTCCATGTTTCTAGCCAAATACATGACACCGTCACGTGGCAGTCCTGATGCCAAAGTCGAGGTGGGACAACAGGCACCGCCTTTGGATCCTGAAACACGCTCGGCACAAAGAGGGGCTTGGCAATCTCTCACAACGCTACATCTCGACACGCCCACGTGGCAAATCTATTCGGATCGCCTCGTTTCATCCTCGACCACACACTCCATCCGCCTCCGCCGCTATCACGGCGCTGCCCAGGAACACCATTACGCGCTTGAGAAAAAGAGACACACCTATGACAGCGACAATGGCGCGAATGCTGCGCCACCGCTTGGTAAAACGGCGTCGTACAAGCAGCACAGCAAGCAGCGCCGTGGCTCAACCACCCCAAAAGGCCAGCAAGCCTCGGAACTTGAATGTCGTGCTTGGTTCAAATCGACACACCTTATTCCTTGGCTCACACATCAATGGTCCTTGCAATCCGTCCTGGACAAGGGCCCCAAGGAACTTGGCGTTTTCGCCGATGAAGCCATTATGGACATGGAGCAAATGCTCCGCACGCAGCAATTGAAGCCAGGTACAACTTTTCAAAAAAAAAAAAAAAACCAAGTTGACATGTTTTTATCGTGACTCTTTAGTGCTGATCACGTTATGCCGCCGGTTGCAATTGACTTTTGACACGGACGGCGACCCTGCAAACCAGCTCATGGTGACCATTGATACCGACGTGCTTATGGAGGAAGTGTGTGCACGCTCAACCAAGAAAAAATCGACACGTCTCCCTTTTTGCGTCGTCCAAGTTTCCCTCCCGCAGCACACAAGTCATCTCCCGTCATTGCATTGGCTGGACCACTTTTTGACGTCTCCATTGGTACGTTTTCATCATCAGGGTCCAAAACGGTTTAATTCATCCATTTTTTTTATTATTCATGCTAAAAGCTCGAGCCGGTCCATGGATATTCGCACCATCTCCATGCCATTGGCACCCTGTTTCCTGAAAAAGTCCAACTTGTTCCTGAATGGGTAAGTGCCGCGCTCCTTTTTCGCCATTTCACGCCCTCATTTACTTTTTTTTTTTTTTTTTGCTAGATGCACAAGATGACCATGGACCTTCGGCGCGCCGACGCGCGTGGCAGTCTCTGTGGCGTTGCCGTTGATGCGCGCATGGGCAACGACGCGCTTGCAGGCTCGAATCTCTTTGCAATGCGCTCAAGCCGCCGCGATTCGCTCTTTCCTGCTTGCTCGCACCCAACATCGTCCATGTCCGACCCGCTGGCCGCATGCCCACGCTGCCCCACGACACCTTCCTCCACGTCCCCCTCCTCGCCGTCCGCCTCCTCCATGTCGCACTCGCCCTTTCATACCATCATCCAGATACCGCCGCACCAGGGTGCCTTTTTTTCGGATCATCCGACGCGCCACCAGCCCACACATCCAATCCTTGTCACCCTCATGTGCGCCTTTGGCTCCCTGATCGTCGCCTATATTCTCTTTCTCTTTCTTCAAGCCAAGTGATGATATATTCAAATTGAAAAAAAGGACGAAAATGTAATAAAACAGATTTTCTCAACAACCACGTTATTGCTTTCTAATGGTTTTCAATCGTGCGTACGACTAGCAGAAATCTGAATCTGGTTTAGAGGCGCGTTTTATTGGACAATAATTGGCTAAAGGCGTCAAAATGCCAAAATGCATCCATTTGACACGTTGTTGATACTGCAGTGGTTCAATTTCTGTCAATTCGGAACCATGGTTTGTTTCTCGTGGTCACTAAAAGCATCTAGCCGAGGTTTTAAATGTAGTTTCTCAAAACAAGTATATCATAAATGAGTAAAATACGCAATTATCGTACATTTTCCCATCAAGCGGGCAAAAACACAACCGATCAAAACAAAACATATCGAATGATCAATACAGATTGGATATGAATTTACTATGATATATTCAAAAAAAAATAGATGCCCCCACTCCAAAATAGAACCAATTGTTTTTTTTACGATTTATTGAGACGCATTGGAGGGCCCAATCGAGCCAATTGGACGTGTATGAAGGTATAAAATGGCCCTGTGTACAATATAAAAAAATCTAAGCGTCGTTGCTAATGGGATTCACCGGGACACCATGTTTGTCGACCAATGCCTGTACAAGCATCTCAAGCTCAAATAGATGCTCATCCTTGGCCTGTGGCGAAATCTCGCGCAGAGCGATGGCGAGATTCAGCAGATATTCGGCGTTCCAGCCAGATGGCCCTGAAAAAAAAAAGGCGTCGCATGAGCACCATGCTTGTGATCCCATGGTGTGAATTTTTTTTTTTACCAAAAGTCTCGTAGATTTGCTGCGGCAATCTCATTGAGGGGCGCAGGACCCACATAGGCCTCATTGTCGGTGGTCGCAATGTACACAAGGGCCTGGCACATGCGTAAAAGGGGAGATCAGCTATCATGTGACCCGAATTCATGCTTTACTTTGTCTTACATCCTTGACAACAGGCTCCTTGTCGCCGTCGCTTTGATAAATATCGACCGTGTGCACCGTGTAGCCATTCTAGGAGATGATTTCAATATTTATGCAGCAATGGCGCCATTTGTTCTATGCATTACCTTTTCGCGGTGGTCCAAATAGGCGCGAGTAACCTCGACGTTATCTGAGGGTATCTTGAACGCCACGCCCCAAGTGACATCATCGTGACCATGCTATCAATTATCAAACACCGAGGAATGAGCACCGCGTGGTCCATTTTCTCGGCCTCGTTTTGCCTTACCACATCCTCTGTTGTCTTCCACTCGTCGTATGGCAGCAGCGTCACCACACGGCCAGGTTTTTCTGGTGTGCCGCGATGGTCGTGACTTGACTAAATGCGCAAATCAGCGTGTGAGAGGCAATGATTTGTTAAAAAAAAAAAAAGGAGAGAGAGAGCGTAAAATATGCAGCAGCACTTACCTGCCAGAAACGACGCACATAGTGCTTGATAAAGCCGACGACCCTGCGGAAAAAAAGGGAGGGTGAGTCAGCAAAAAAAATGATGAAAAAAAAAGCCAAAGCCTACTTTTTCTCATAGTGAATAGGTGGCTTCCAGATAAGTGAGCCGTAACCAAAGACCCAAATTTCCTGGGGCAAAGGGATATCTGCTTCAGTGGTGTTGTGAGGTGCCATGGACGTCAAAAAAGAAAGAAAAAAAGAAAAAAAGGGGAAAAGGTGCCCTTTTGGGTTTTCTATGGTTCAATGCGATTGTCAGGGCCGGCAGTATTTCACACTCCGGCGGTCCGGCGGTGCCTGCACGTGGCTGCCGTGGCCCGCGGCCAATTTGCCCGCTCCACAAAATGTCCAAATTCATGCCGCTTCCGATCCAATCCAAAACATTACACGTAGACCCCAGGACACACGCCCATAGACACTCGCGCATGGCACCATCTGTCTCGAGTGGAAAAAGGAATCTTCCTCCATGGAACCAATGTGGTGGAAATCTAAATTTTACCCCACGTCTCTTTTGTTTTTACTTTGCTTTGGCTTTTTGTTGTTTCTGCCGCGTTTCATTGTTCCACGAGAAAAAAAAAAAAAAAAAGTTTCATCAAGAAGGAGACGTCCATCCATGTTTTTCGAATTTGCCCTTGAATCACAATTGCGAGGCGATTTTACATGGAAGCGTTTCAGCTTGGCCTTACCCCGCCGATCGATGGAAATTTTTCTTTAGTACAACAACAGAAATTTTTGCCTCTCATTGGCCGCTGCTTGCCAAACCTTAATCAGGCTTGATCCCGAAACAGCTTTTTTTTGTTCCTTTGGCAAAAAAAAAAAAAAAAAAAAATGAAATTGTGTGCTCTTGTCCTCTCTCTCTCTCTCCTCTCTCCCCTTTTTTTACTTTTTTCCTTGTTTATTAGCGAGCAATGGCTCTCTCCACGCGCAATTCTTTGACACTGCTGTGTCTGTATTGCTTGATTGATGCGCATCGCGTGTTTGCTCAACAAGGTAAACAAAATGTCCATTCCCCCTTGCTTTTTTACCTTTACCTTGATGGCCGTGCGCGGGCACCGATTTTTTTTGACGGGTCGTACTAAAAGGGTCGTTTGGCCAAATTTGACAGTTGTGAGACTCACGTTCCTACCCATATTTTTTATTTTTTTTTCTTTTTCGCCAGATGTGTCTGAGCAGTGCTCGGCAGAGTCGCTGGGCGACTATAACATGGGCCTGCGCGTGGGCTCGATTTTCATCATCTTGCTCACGAGCGCCGTAGGTAAGGCACAATGCAACATTTAGATGGCCAAAAAGGCTCACGTTACTTTTTTTTTTTTAGGCGCGTTCACGCCCATGATCATCCATCGCGCACGACGATACGAGAAAAATAGCGCTCAGGACTGGGTGCTGCTGGTTGCGAAATTCTGTAAGTTTTGCGAAATGGACCGAGACCATGGAGAAACTCATCCGTTTTTCCTTTTCTAGTTGGCACGGGCGTGATTCTTGCGACCGCGTTTATCCACATGCTGCCTGACGCGATGGCGAACTTTAACAGTCCATGTCTGGATCCGTCATGGACCACGTACGGCGCGTACGCCGGCGTCTTTTGCATGATTGCCTCGTTCGCCCTGCAATTGCTCGAATTGGCAGCCGTCAGCAATGCACGACGCCTGCAATCGAACGCGGCCGTCGCCATCCAGGCCACCGCGCCCGTCACCACAAAGGAATACGACTGCGAGGCCGCACCATGCGAGGTGGTCACATGCCCAGGCGACAATGCAACACCACCCGCGCCCATCGCCGCCACCGTCACGGACACGCGCTCCATTGGCTCCACAGATACCACCACACCCACACCGCATCACCATCATCACCATTCACACGTCCACTCGGCCGGATTGCTCGAAACAGGCAATGCCTACAAGGATATCAACACCATCATCTTGGAATTGGGCATCGTCATGCATTCGGTCATCATTGGTATCACACTCGCAAATACAGGCGCAGACGAATTCGTCTCGTTGCTTATTGCCTTGGTCTTTCATCAGGTACAGTATAAAAAAAAAATTTTTTGAAAAAAAATGACAAAAACACGTGGTAACTCACGCCCCCCCTCCTGCCTTTCTAGTTCTTTGAGGGCATTGCCTTGGGCACGCGCGTAAACGAAATGCACAGTGACGGCTGGGTACGTCCCGTGATCATGGGCTTGCTATACATCATCATGACTCCCATCGGCATCGCCATTGGCATCGGCATCCACTCGTCGTTCAACCCAAACAGCTCTTCCAGCATCCTCGCCAGCGCCATCCTCGATTCGCTGTCTGCAGGCATCCTGCTCTACAATGCCTACGTCTCGCTCATGAGCCTCGAAATCAACCACAGCCCCGAATTCCAAGCCTCACCCTTGCATCGCAAGCTCATCTGCTTCATCTCCATGTATGTCGGCGCAGGCATCATGGCTCTTATCGGCAAATGGGCTTAAAAAACAACCCCCACCCCCATTTCATCCCTTTTTCGCACTGGCTCACCCCAGCCAGCCTATGTATAGTTCATTTTTTTTTAGCATTTGTTAAACTGCGCATATAAACCCCAACGATACCTGAAATTAACTGAAATAAATTCTCAATTGGCCCAAAAAAATAATCGTGTGATCCATCGTCGCGTGCCTCTCGGTGAAATCGCCATTATATCCTACTGTATGAATCCATTGCCTTTTTTTTTTTTTTATCTATGAAATCATACAGTACGTATCATACGTATCGTGCATCGATTCACTCTGCTCTCATGTCGTAAAGAAATGTATAATGCTGCACCCAATGCTGTCATTCTGCACAACCAGCCAAAATCAACGTTTGCTTGGACATTCCATCGCAAAAGCCACATTTCTCCATCAATCCATTGTTCTCGTCTCTCGTATTCTTGACACTGAGCCAAAATTCATTGCAAGTGGCCAAATTGTACCCTTTAAAAGCGCATCATCACAGAAAAATCTCGGAAACACCACGGAAATACATCGAAACATTTAAAATCATTTGGACATCATATCCATGTCGACGCCCACAACAATTCCCACACACATCGCCCTCTGCGCCAACACGGCGCAACATGACGCACACGCGCGTGCCACCGCCAAAATGCGCAACCTAAATCCTAATGACATCTCTCGAAATTAAAAAAAAAAAAAAGCAAAAACCCCTTTGCCAGACACAATCTTTCACTGCCACGACTTCGCGCCACCAACGGCACAAGCAAAAGCAAACGTGCACCTGCCTTAAAAGGCAGGTTTAAAATATCACATTTGGAAATGCTGAAATTTATCGCAAAAATTAAAATCAAAAAGAAAAAAATGTTCCCTGACGGGGAATTGAACCCCGCCGTGCCGGTGAGAGCGGCAAATCCTGACAAATCCTGACCACTGGACCATCAAGGACATTTGATATCAGTGTGGTCGCTCAGTCCTACAAAAGCCTATTGCAATTTTCAAAAATTGCGAAAATTGCATGTTTTAATATTCCTTTATGTTTAAGCGAGTGATTGACACGTTGTTTGTGATTTCCGGCGCGATTGGTCGGGTGTGTGTGCGGTGGCGCGTTCTTTTGGAAGCTCGGGACGCGTCAAAATTGCGTTTTGCCTGATTTGGAGTTGTACTCCGATTTTGTGGCACCAGCACCATGTCAGTCATGTAAAACGCGTAAATCACAGCTGTGTCTTGAGTCTGCATCAGTGCTCGGTACCTCAAAAGCCAATTAAAATTTTCAAAAATAAAAATGCAGCAATTATAAAAAGGCTTTGCTATGAGTCCTCCAAAAAAAACATTCTGTTTTGGATTAGATTTCACACCTTGTCGGGTTTGTGCATGTTATCTCTTGCATGACTTTTCTTTCATTTTTCGCCGGAAAGCGAAAAAAGAGCGCGTTTTTATTGAGTGCGCACTTTCCGACAAGCGTGGCTATATGCAACTTTTTCCTGGGTGATTCTTGATACAATTCAGCTGGACTGCGCGGTCAAAACAGGCGGCAGAGCAGCTGAAACAGGTAATTACCCATCTTTATCAATTGAATAATGCTGTAGAACAAAGTGATGCTTGAATTGCTTCATTTTTACTTTATTGAAAAAGGGGGCACAAAAAGAAAAAAAAAGAGCAGATGTCATAGTGTACTGGGAGACTGGGACAAAAAAAGGGAGACACAAACTGAAAAAAAAGGGGCGGTAAAAACAGAAAAAAAAAAAGAGATGTCATGGTTCACTGGGAGAGAGGGACAAAAAAAAAAAAAAAGGGGACACAAACTGAAAAAAAAAAAATGCTGAGTGCCTGAGCGAATGGCCAGGAATCACGCGAGCCGTTGGCGTCCTGGGATGGGTGGGCCGAAAACGATCAATATGCCGCGGATCTGATTTCGAGGCTCTCCTGGGGCCGCCGCTTCACGGCTCACATCCTGAAACGTGACGTCTTGTCTGAGGTATGTGACGTTTTTCCGGAAGACGCCACTTGTTCTTGGCAGCCGGTCCAAAAGGGAGATCCATTCCGCGTGGAAGGGATGCGTTGGTCGATCGTTACAGAATTGGCGGAAATGATGAATAAGCGGCGGCGCAGGGTGGCCTTCTTGTACGAGGATGTTGGCGAGGTCTGGCCGTGCGGCACTGATTTGCCCACCTTCGGGAAAATGGGCATCGAGATAGAGGCGTAGCAACCCAATAGAATCCGTGTCATGAACATCGCCAAAGTCATCCATTCTAGCTTGCGTGGCCTTTGCGGAAAAGGCTTGTCGTCGCTGCTCAGCCGGAATCTCGTCCCAAGGAGGAAAGACCATTGGTCCATGGGCCGGTGCGGCGACGGGCAATGCGGCGGCTGCTCGCGGAGGGACGCGGGCGGCAAGGGCTTGCAAAACTGGTTGCTGCTGTGCTTGCTGCTGTGCTTGTTGCTGTGCTTCAATTCGGTCCCACTCGATTGCCCACATGCGTGCGAGATAGTGGCCATGTCGGTCGCGGCCTGCCAGGGCACTCACTGTCACTAGCACGGGGCTACCAGTGAGGATCACGTGTTCGCCATCGAGCTGGTCGACGCCAATGCCTCCTTGGTAAAAGCGCAGGCGAAAGTGTCGCCCCGTCCCCCTCGTCACGGGGGTACAGATCTTCAGGGAACAGGTTGCGCGGAAATTGGATCTCGGGGCTTTGCTGAACACCGTGTTCATCTTCCCAGTGAAGAACCGCACGCCCGTTCACGCTAATGTGGATTAAGCGATTTTCCATGACGCGACAACGTCCCAACGCAACTACGCATGAGTTACCTCTAATGAATCTGTAATCAAAGGCGGTAAAAGCGCTTGTGTTTTGGAAACATCGCGATGAGGTCTCAGTGAGTTGACGTGCAACGACTCTGAAAACTTACATTTTCGATATTGATATGGCAAATATGATATTCGTTCGGCTCTGCCTGCCTGTCCATATTCACAAATATGGGCATCCGCAAGGGTGAAAAAAAAATCGGTCAATATCTCAGCAAGTGTATGAGAAAATGAACAAAAGCACAAACTTCATTCGTTTTAAATTTTGCACACAAATAAAGCCCATGTTTCGATTTCAATGGACAGAAGGATGTGACCAACAGCGAAAAAACAGCGCGTCTGATTGCCACATTTGGCTTTATTTTCAGGTAAATCTGACGAATTCATATTTCAAGTACTTTTTGTTCGATCTGACGGTGTAAATCGCGCTTGCAACGGCAAATATTATCTGTATAATGTAAAGCACCAGGTTGACACCTTTGTATCCGTTTGTGGTAAACAAGCTGAAAGTTACCATCGTACAGGCATAGGCAATGAGGAATGCAAATGATTTTCTGTGGATGCCTTCTTGACCACGTAGAACAAACACCAAGTAAAAAAATCGAAGTAATGGAAAGTGCTGTAATGATTCCCACGAACGCCTGAGCCTGCCATCCATGACTAAATTCAATGCAATAATGAATCCAAATAAGAGCTTTAGGTAGCATAAAGTGTTGTTTGGGACTACAATTAACTGCGCGGTATTGAAAATGTCTAGACCCAGAGCAATGGACACGGTCAACGCGTGCCTTTTCTTGCTGTAATTGGGTGGCTGCTGACTTTCTTCGTCCTTGATGTCAGATTGGGCTTGCTGGATCCTCTCTGGCTGTTGTGCTTGCTGTTCTGGCTGGGTAGACATGCTGATGAGTACAATTGATTGACAGTGCTGGTGCGCAAAAAAAAAAAGAGGTGCATAATTTATACCATTTTTTTTTTAGTGACACACGTTCCGTAGTTTATTCATTTCGGGGGCAAAAATGGCGTTTCCGCGCACTGTAGCCGACTGGAATCCGTTTTACACCCACATCACACGCGACTTTCATCCTCCTGACTTTTGCCACTTTGAGGTTTCATACATGACACCGTAGGCAAAGTCTCTCAGCGGCAACATATCATATGTAAAACCTTGTTTGGCATAGTAAATGTCAAAAAGCAGAACAAAACGGGAAAATCAACGCGCAGCCCAGGGCGCAATGTCACGTTGCGCCTATTTTGGGGGATGATTGTGATCGTTCAAGGATCAACGCGCTGCGGTACTTGAAAGTGGATGGGGTCTGTAAGCATCCCTGATCCAAATTCCGAAGCACTGTGTCGATTTTCGCTTATTTCGCGTGATTTGCATAATGCTTGTATGAAATTGTCCATTTCCATTGCTCTTGATGACGCGTTACGCGGTAGAGAGAGCGTTGCGGCAAACGAGGGTATATAGGCCGCGTGAGCTTGTTACGTTTTCTTTGATTCCTTGCATTTCAAGCCCCCACTCGCTCGCTCTCCGTGCTTTTTTTTTTTTTTTTTCGCCACTTGTCTCTCTAAGCGCCATCATGTGGCCAATGTGCTTCTTGTTCAATCCTGATAAAACGAGGCGCACTTGTGTCACAATTGGCGAAATTGCCCAAATCAAAGCTTTTTTGTTTGGTTTCTGCAGATCAGCCAAGTTGATCAACCCGGAAATTCTGCAGCATATCCATGCGTAGCAAGAGGCATTACTGAAACACAGACAAGAGGGTTCATAATTTACATCGAGTCGGTAAAATTGCAACAAAAATGATACAAACGCCTAATTAGATGTTTTTTTTAGCATGCACCAGAAAGGACCCCCGTACCGGCTTGAACGACAAGCAATTCGTTTCAAGGGAAAAAAAAAAAAGGGAGAGGCGGATCAAAAAAGGTACACCTGCGCACTGTATTCCACTAAAAAGGACATTTCTCCAGCCCACATCCCCTCTGCATGAATCCCTCGCCCCAGCGCCACCTTTTTTATTTGCAAGAACACAAGGCAGGGAATCTTTGTCCACCGTCACGTGACCCTACATAATTTGCCACCTTTTGAACAAGTTTCTGGGGACATGCCCTACAAAAGGGCATAAAACCCATTGCCAGTCGTATACTCGCGACAACGATGCCACCTACCAGCAAGGCCGCAGCGAATTGCACTAGTCACAAGTCACTGGGAACATGCTGCATACAAAATAAAAAAAAATATGAGTGGTTTGACTATTGTAATCCCTTTTTTTTTTTTTTTTTTCCTGGAAAATTGGTCTCTCGAGTCCCGCCAAACCTGTATACTGTAAACAAAGAGGGGATCCACAAAGGAGAGAGAACCCACGAAAAACGGCGTAATCCTCTCGTAAACGAGCAATGGCAGATTTTATTAAGATTTAATTTTAAAATTGAATTGCACCGAGGGGACGCACCATAGGGTCGGTTCGACGCGTCCACCAGCAAGAAACGTCCGTGACGCACGGATTTAACTAGGACAAGGACGCTTTTGGACGCGTTTCAAAATGACTCGTTCTTTCACGATCGTGCCAAATCCTCCAAAATTCAAGTTTTTACCCAACACCGTTATCTATTTTCTGAAAATTTCCACTCATTTGGCCATATCCAAGATGTGGAAACGCGTCGGGGGCGCAGTTTTTGCATCAAAGTTGACATCAATTCAGACGAGGGTGGCGGGGTTTGGCGGGGTGGGCCGGACTGGGTTGGCCGGGATCGGACCAAAACAGGCCATAGCGGGCGCTTGGTGGCGGCAAGGCATTTTTTTTTTGTCTCTTCTTTCAACTTTTTTATACACGTTCTTTTTTTTTTTCTATTTTTGTTCCTATGCCACCCAAAACGCTCAAGGGCAGCACGTTTGATCAGAGCCACTATGCTTCCGCGTCTGTCATTGCGTTGTTTGAGCCTGCTGCGAATGCTCTGACCAAGGAGCTTCGTGTACAGCAGGGCGATTTTGCTGTTTCTGCCGAGGACCTTGCCATGCTGACTTGGCAGCTGCAGCAATTCCAGCAAGACTCGCTGGGCATCCTTAGCAAGGTCGGGCCGTCGGCGCCGTTGCGCTTGCCTTGTCGCTTGTTCAAGGTGTCGCAGCCGTTGACCAAGAAGCAGCCGCTGTACACGGTGCTTGCCGCTGCCTACACGTACCGCATCAAACACAGCTGGCCAAAGTGGGACTTTAGCACCTTGTCAAAGCGCAGCAAGAACCTTGACCTTATCCACTATATCCGCGCGACGCTCTTTGATCGCAAAATCCTGCAAATGCCCAAAATTGCCTTTGACGCGTCCGTCCCCACAAATGCCAGAAAATCGCTCGCGTCTCAAATTCGCCGCATCAATGGTCAGTGGTGAAAACACTCGTTGGGCACGCGTCTTGTGTTTTGTCGCGTGTCATTTGGAACAAAATTGCATTTTTACTAAATTTTTCTCCTCTTTTCTCTCTTTTTAGGTGAACGAGTGCACAATATCAAGGATGCGACACACGTGCTGCACGGTCCATTGCACACGTACGTCAACGAGGAGGAGGATTGGTTCCGCACGCTCGAGAAAAAGGACGACAAGGTGCTTGTGCATTGGTGGTACTATCCCGACTCGTACGACAGCTGGCTGGTACAAACAGAGCAATACGAGGATCCCGAGGATGCGCCTGTGCACAAGGGCGCGTGGCATTTGACATGTCGATGGGTACAAGACTCGGTCAAATTCAACGAGCTGATGAATGAGGAGGATTATGAAGACATTGAAGATGTTTCTGGCGCGTCGCCTCAAGACAATGACACGGCGATGCATGAGACATTAGAAGACGAGGAGCAAGAAGTAGAGGATGACGAAGAAGAGGAAGAAGAAGAAGAAGTCGAAGAAGAGGATGGCGATGAAGAAGAAGAAGAAGAAGAAGAAGAGGAGGAGGAGGAAGACGAAGAAGAAGAAGAAGACGATGATGAAGAAGAAGACGAAGAAGAGGATGACGACCAGCAACAACAACAGTCGATACCGCAATTGCATCTTCACACGTCTCAGGCGCGCCCGTCGGCCACTCCCCAGACGCCTGCAATGCCTCAAGTCCCCATGCTCGATAGATTCGCCGTGCCACATGTCATTGTTCGCGATTTGGACGTCGAGCGCAATCAAGCCGAGAAGCTGCGCTCAAGAAAAAACGAATACGAGCCCTATCCTAATGGCGATGCTATCAATCTATCTCAATTCACGCCTGCGGCCTACCCAGTGCCATCCCAACAGCCCACGTCCGCCGATGACCCATCTAGCGCCGAGGACACTGTTCCAGGTAGGCGCAAAACAAAAAAGAAAAAGAAACAAGAGAGAGAAAGAGAACGAGAAAAAAATGGGCGTTGACGCGTCATTTTTCCAATTAGACATCAAAAAATACGCGACCGCAGCGCCATTGCAGGACATGGCTCTGTTCATACCTTCGTGGTTCGACTTTGACGTTGTCCACGACATGGAAAAGCGCGCGTTGCCCGAGTGTTTCACCTCCAAACGCCGCGCACAAGACTATGTCAGCCACCGTAACCACTATGTGAAGCAATACCATGCGTCTCCCGGCTACTTTGTGCCCATTTCCTCCGCCAAGCAGGCATTCCCGGCAGCGGATCTTGTCGACCTCATGAAAATTCACCGTTTTTTGGAATTGCACAACGTGATTAATGCCCAGGTAAGACATAAAAAATGAAAAAAAAATGAACGAATTGATTGATTTTCTTTTTCTTTTTTCTAGGTGGATCCCCGCCGACATCTTGTGCACCCGGACGTGGACAGCGCACACGACGCATATGCTCAATTTAATGCACCTCGATCGCTGGAAAATCCCGCGTCACCGGTGGACATGGCGTATTTGCGACGTTTGATATTTGACGCGTCGCGTGTCAAAAAGATACCCTCGCGCTGGCCGTTCCACAAGGAGGCGACGGTGTGTACAAGCTGCCACGCATCGTGTAGCGATGCCCGGTATCAGCACCAGCAGCTGTTTGACGTGCGCGTGTGCCCTGCATGCTTTGCGGAAGGGCGTTTCTCGATGGTTTACGCGAGCAGCGACTTTATCCTTGTCGAGGGCGATGTTGACGAGCATTTGCGTCAATTGGAGCAAGAACAGCTGGTGCAGCCGCCGATCATGCAGGCCGAAGGCGACGAGGACGACGATTGGACGGATTCCGAGGTTTTGCGGCTGCTTGAAGCCATTGAGCAATACGACGATGACTGGCTCATGGTGTCTGAGCACGTCGGGCGGTCCAAAGAGCAGTGCATCACGCAATTCCTGCAGATGCCCATCACCGATGATCTTGTGGCGCCCACTCTCACGTCAAAAGAACAAGACGAGCTGCCCTTTGCCAATACAAGCAACCCGGTCATGACCTTGCTCACTTTTTTGACAGCCCACATCAATCCAGGCATCGGTGCACACGCTGCCAAGGCCGCCATGAAGGTCCTTTTGCGCCACGGGGCACAAAACCCCCAAAATGGTCACGACCATCAGGCAATGGACGTGGACACAGAGGTCAAGGACGAGCAATTGGATGTCGACGTAACCACAGAAACCTCAGAAACATCAGAAATCAAGGCAGAACAAATGGATGATGCCGAGAGCGAGCCCGACGACGGGGACCGCGAGGACGACACCGACTTTTTCTCTGATCAAGCAACGACAGAGGCATTACACGATGCAATCAAAGCCGCTGCGCACCAGGCGCGCCTCCTCTCGGCCTATGAGGACCAGGAAATTCAACATTGGTCACGCCTGGCCGTCAAGACCGTCCAAGACAAGCTGGCTCTCAAGGTAAAAAGATAAACTTTTCAAAAAAAAAAAAAAAAGAGGGGATTACCCATTGACCGCTTTTTTTTTTTTCCTCCTTCAGCTGCAGCAATTGGATGACATTGATAAGACTGTCCAGGTGGACCTGAAAGAAGTGAACCAACAGGAAGCTTACCTGATCAAATCCTTGGATGACACAAGAGCAGAACAAATTTCCATTTCCAATGCAGCTGCGCCATCCGGATCAGCCGCCTCATAGACTTTTGATCTCCCTTTTTTTTTTTTTTTGATTTGCATCATGATTCCCTGTCTCTCACGCCTCTCAATGAAGCTCTTCATCTTAATGTTATGTATTTTTCCACCATTAAAGCCAGATGAGAATGCCATTGGCCCTCATTGACCGCCGATCTGATCCTGGAAAGCAGCGCCGACGCAATTGTTTCTTTACTGAGTGTGCGACACAAAGGGCACAAAAACACAGCAGATGAACCACCAGCGTGGCACAGTCTTTGAAGCACTTGATCCCCTTGTAACGTGACCTTGTTGACTCTTTATGCATCCATTCGCCTTTTTCGCACGATGATTGGAGGTAGCAGTCCCTGAGTTTGACAGGATTGTGTGTGTGTGCGTGGGCCTGAGGAAAGGGCGGCAGGGACAAAAAGCCACGAAATCAACATTTAAAGTAAGGCGGCCTCTCTATTTTTTCCCTTTTCTTCTCTACCCCCCCTTTTTACGTTTGACGTATTTTTTTTTCTTTTTTCATTTACCATGACAACCGAAGCCCCCAAAGTAAACTCGCAAAAAGCCAAAAACACCCATATTCATTCATTTTTTTTCATTGTTTACTTTGTTTTGTAGACGGCCAAGCGTGACTTCCTTCGCTCGTTGGAAGGCAAGGCCAGATCCATGTGGGACGAGCAAAAGGCGTTCGAGGTTGATGCCCCCACGATCGAAGAGCACGCCAACACCGCCGACTTGCATGCGACTTATCCCAAGTTCATGGCTTGCATGCCTTATCCTTATATGAACGGCCGTCTCCACCTCGGTCACGGCTTCACGTTCTCCAAGGTTGAGTTTGCCGTCAGTTACGAGCGTATGAAGGGCAAGCGTGCCTTGTTGCCCCAAGGTTTCCACTGCACGGGCATGCCCATCAAGGTAAAGAAAAAAAAAAAAAGAGAAAATCAGACCAATCGGACGTGTCTCATCCCCACCTTTTTTTTTTTTAATCATAGGCATGTGCGGACAAGTTGAAGCGCGAGATTGAATTGTTTGGCCAAAACTTTGAGCGCTACGAGGAAATGTCGATGGCGAATCAATTGGAGGAAAAGGTCACTGTGGCGAAAAAGTCCAAGGTGGCGGCCAAGACGGGCAATGTGACGTACCAATTCCAAATCATGTTGCAGCTCGGCATTGCCATTGAGGACATCCACAAGTTTGCCGACCCTTATTACTGGACGCAATACTTCCCTCCTCAGACCGTCAATGATTTGACGGCGTTTGGCGCAAAGGTCGACTACCGTCGCTCTTTTATCACCACCGACGCCAATCCTTACTACGACTCGTTTGTTCGCTGGCAAATGAACTCGCTCCGCGCCATCAACAAGGTCAAGTTTGGCGAGCGCTACACGATTTACTCGCCTGTGGACCAACAGCCCTGTTTGGACCACGATCGCCAATCTGGCGAGGCATTGAACCCCCAGGAGTACACCGCCATCAAGATCAAGGTGCTCGAATGGTCTGCCAAGGCCACCGAGGCCCTCGCGCCCTTTGCCGATGCCATCAAGGACAAAAACGTTTACATGGTTGCCGCCACCTTGCGCCCCGAGACCATGTATGGCCAGACCAATTGCTTCGTCGGCAATGACATCACCTATGGCATCTACCAGGTGAACGACACCGATGCCTATTTGGTCACGGAGCGCGCCGCTCGCAACATGGCCTTCCAAAAGATCTTTGATCAGGAGGGTGTCTTGCGCAAGTTGGCCGACATTCAAGGCGAGGACGTCGTCGGCACCAAGATCAAGGCGCCCCTTTCCTCGTACGACCATGTCTACGTCTTGCCCATGGACAATGTCTTGCCCACCAAGGTAAAAAAGAAAAAAAAGAGAAAAAAGAAAAAAAAAAAAGGGTGAAAAAAAAAGAAACCGGCCATTAACTCTTTCCCCTCCAATAAAAAGGGTACTGGTGTTGTCACGTCGGTGCCGTCCGATTCGCCCGACGACTATGCGACGCTCCAGGATTTGAAAAAGAAGCCTGCGTACTACAAGGTGGAGCCCGAGTGGGTCAACTTTGATCCTATCCCCGTGTTGGACACGCCCACGTACGGAAACATGACGGCGCCCAAGCTCTGCGAATTGAAAAAGATTAATTCGCAAAAGGACCGCGTGCAATTGGCCGAGGCCAAGGAATTGGCGTACAAGGAGGGCTTTTATCAGGGCACGATGGCTGTTGGCGAGTACAAGGGCATGAAGGTGCAAGACGCCAAGAACAAAATCCGCGACTTGTTGATTGCCAGCAAGGAGGCCTTTGTTTACAATGAGCCCGAGGGCTTGATCATCTCTCGTTCCGGTGACGAGTGTGTTGTGGCCTTGATGGACCAATGGTACCTCGATTATGGTGAGGAGCAATGGAAGGCTCAGACCGAGGAGTGCCTTGCGCGTATGGAGACGTTCACGTTGGAGACGCGCCATCAGTTTGAGCAGACATTGGGCTGGTTGAACCAATGGGCGTGCGCGCGCAGCTTTGGTCTCGGCACCAAGCTTCCCTGGGACCCCCAATTCTTGGTCGAATCGCTCTCGGACTCGACCATCTACATGGCCTACTACACCGTCGCCCACTTGCTCCACCAGGGCTCCTTTGACGGCCGTGCCCCCGGCCCTGCGGGCATCCGCCCCGAGCAAATGACTGATGCCGTCTGGGACTATGTGTTTGGCCGTGGCGAGTACCCCGCCGCCGAGGCCAATGTGCCCGCCTTGGCCACCTTGGACAAGCTCCGTCGCGAATTCGAGTACTTTTACCCCTTGGACGTGCGTTGCTCTGGCAAGGATTTGATCCCCAACCACTTGACCTTCTTCTTGTACAACCACACCGCCATGTTCCCCGAGGACAAGTGGCCGCGCGGCGTGCGCTCCAACGGCCATTTGATGCTCGACTCCAAAAAGATGTCAAAGTCCACCGGCAACTTCATGACCTTGGCCGATGCCATTGAAAAGTATGGTGCCGATGCCACCCGTTTCGCCTTGGCCGACGCCGGCGACTCGGTCGAGGACGCCAACTTTGAGGACACCACCGCCAATGCCGCCATCTTGCGCCTCCACACCCTCTTGGAATGGGTCAATGACCAGATCAAGACCTTGCCCACGCTCCGCACCGGCCCCTTGAACTTCTTTGATCGCATCTTTGAAAACGAGATGAACAGCAACATCATTGCTGCTGAGCGCTGCTACGCCGCCACCCACTACCGCGACGCCATCAAGTACGGTGTCTACGAGTTCCAGGCCGCGCGCGATGCCTACCAGGTCGCCTGCACGTCTGTCGGTATGCACAAGGACTTGGTCACTCGCTATATTGCCAATCAGACCTTGCTCTTGGCCCCCATCTGCCCTCACATTGCCGAACACATCTGGCACGACATTTTGAACAAGGTAACGAGATCAAAAAAAAAAAAAAAAGAAAAAGAAAAGGAAAACGAGGATTCTGATGATTTTCTTTCTAGGATGGCTTGGTCATCAACACGCCGTTCCCCGAGCCCTCTGCCCCCGTCGACGAGAAGCTCATGGCTGCCACCTTGTACATCCGCCGCACCATCAAGGCCATCCGTGACGCTGAAATCAACCTCCAAAAGAAGAAGAAGAAGGGCGCAAAGGCCACCGAGGCCGCGTACAACCCCAACGCACCAAAGGCCGTCAAGATCTATGTTGCCACCAAGTTCCCCGAATGGCAGGAGCACTGTGTGAACGCCCTCCGTACCCATTACGATGCCGTAAGCTTGCCGCAGCTCTCATTTCAACATGATTTGTGTAAAACCCACTCAACTCATTTCTCTCTTTTTAGGCTACTGGCAAGTTCGATGACGTCAAGATCCGTGCTGACTTGGCTGCCAAGGGTATCCTCAAGAACAAAAAGGTCATGCCCTTTGTCCAAGAACAAAAGGTTTGTGCATCCAAAAAAAAAAAAAAACAGAATTAACGAGCGCGATCGACTCACCTTCTTGCAATTTTAGAAAATGGTCGCGAAGAACGGTGTCGAGGGCTTTGACCGTGCCTTGACCTTCAGCGAGGTCGAGACCTTGGAATTGGCTTTGAATGAGATCAAGCGCAACCTTGGCTTCAACACGGTCACCATCTTGAAGAGCGAGGACTGGACTGAGGAAGACGCCAAGAACGGCGAGCAGAGTGTGCCTGGCCACCCTGCCTACTCTTTTTACAACGAAAACTAAGCTCCCCTTTTGATCCCCTTTTCCCCTTTTTTTTTCTTGGTTGATCTTTCTCTTGCCACAAATATCTATTGTGTGAATAAAAAATAGAATCTGATTGCATTACAAATGATATTCTTTCACAGTGAAGGAACGCTACAATATCCAGAGCTTTTTATCATACAGTATACAGTATACCTACTGTACTAGGGAAAAAAACGAATTTCCGTTTTTTTTTGCTGCATTGGCGCCATTGCGCGATTAATTCCTTATGATATCACACTATATCATATCAACCTTATTTACTGTAGTATCATGTTCTATCATATGATACTGTATGATACGTAGCGCTGCAGCGCGTACAGTATACAGTATTTTTCATCCCTAAGCCGCGCGCTGCAACTTTGGAAACCGCCCAAGAAAATGCACAAAGCAAGAGTCTTTATGAATTTGGGATTTTACTACTACTACACCACAGACAAAATGTATGAGCCGTCCATTTTTAATCTCAGTGGACGGAAACCGAAGCAGGATTGCAGGAAGCACGCAGAAATTTCAACGGCTGCAGCAGCGCGCTGAAATGCACAAACAAGACGAGTTTGCCTTTTGAAAACGAGAAAACGTGTTTTTTCGGATTTTGCCAGCGCATTGTGCCTCCAGAATTTTTTTTACAGCGGGCCTGCCCGCCGATGAAAGGCGCGTTACAGGATGAACTGCAGTCTGTGCGCAGGATGATGGGTCCACACTGAAGAATATGAGGAGTAGCTTAGAGCAAAAATAAAGGAAAAGATAGGGACGTTGCAAGGAACGAGAATGAAGTAAGTCTTTTATTGAAATAAAAATGATCTCGATATTTATACAAAAATTGAAAGTGCCTAGACGGATAGGCTGGATGCAGAGACGCGTAAAATAAAGCTGTCGCGGCGTCTGGATAAGGAAACAGGGGCGTGAGATTCCTGTACAACAAGCCGCGTGAATCTCAAAGAGAGTTACAATATTGCCCTGCCCTGCGGACGTCAATGGCTAAGATTCATTTACATGCGATGATTCGCATGGTGAGGAAACGCGAAAAGGAGCATGGTTTGCGATGGGGCCACAAGCATGTGGACCTGGACTTGATCATTGGCGCGAGTGCGCCATTTTGTCGCAAACCTTTCTTTTTTTTTTTTAATTTCCTTTTCACCATGACATTGGTCATAGATTGACCAATGCAGGCCATGAGTCCCACGGGGTGTTTACTTAAGCATCTTAAACGATGGGAAGGTGCGTACAGAGACCGAGATTGCGGAAGATGCGCATTCTTCCAACAAAACGCATGAAAAAGCAGTAAAGCGTGATGACCAGCCGACAGCGGGCTTTTGTGACGAGCAAAGCGGGACCATTACCCGATTGGGTAATGCCCGCATAGATGAGCGGCATGAGAAAGATGAATTGCGGCGACAAGTCAGCATTTTCATTCTTTGATCACTGCTTGCACACGCATTGACGCGTTAAGCGCGTCTAAGACGCGCTTGCGCTTTCTTTCATTGACAGACTAAGCGTCTGTTAGGCTTTTCTTATTAAATCAAGCTCTGTAAAGCAGGCAAATACAACACGCACGACTTTTTTGAGCTCGCAAATTCCAAATACTTCCAATACAGTATGGACTATTTTGCATTTATCTCGTCATCTGCTTGGACGACTCCACTCGAAAGCAGCTGCATCGACTTCAGCGCAAAATTTGCAACAAAAAAGCTTGAACCCCCAAAGCGCTACGACCACTTTTGAAAAATTCAGGGGTCACTCAGGGGTCACACATTTCAATCTCAGAAAATGCCAAATTTGGGAAATTTCGAACTCCGAACTCCGAGTGATCAATGCATCCCAAACAGATAACTTCGACAATTTGCCATTGGCAGACAAAATGGTAAATCGTCTCACCTTAAGAAAAAAGTCCCCAGAAGAGTGACGCATGAACGGCGATCGACTGAGAAAATTGCCTACTTTGGCGCGAATTTTTTTTTGCAAAAATTTAAGGTTTGACACCTCCAAATTAAGGGGTGTGGATTGCATGGAATTTTTGTTTAGTTTTATTTTTTTATTTTTTTATTTTGCACATTTTTGTGCGCTGACAGGGCTGCGGCCTGGTGAAATGACCGATGCAAAAAGCTAAAAGCAAGCTAGTGCACTGCAAGTCATCCCATTAGATGCTTTCCCCCTGCTTGTGAGTAAAACTGGAATAAAAATCACACGTTTATTAGACCGTTGTCAAGCAAATCGCGATCAAAGATTTTGATGAAAAAGTGAATTTTCTCTGCGAGTTTTAGTCTTCCATCGATGAAACTGGTCTCATTCGATAGAGATGCAAGAGATGCCTTCGATACGTTAAAAGCGTCGTGTGTCGTCCAATCAGTTGCCGAGAAAATCGACGCTGAGAATTTCTGTAATGTTCACCTACAGTAACATGGATCAGGGTTGGACCTCCGCCAGCTAAAAAAGGGTCTGAAGCACCTGTCCTCAAGGGGTGCTTTTGGTGCTTGAAGCACCTTATTGATAAACATCCACTCCATTGCTCAAACAGTAGTGTAGCTACTACAGTATAGGTACTGTAGGCGCACACCGGCACCATTGTACAGTAGTACAGTATGTGCCCAGAAACTAGTGTTGAGTATCCACTCAACATTGTACGTGATCACTCTGCAATGTTGCGTGGATACTCCACATTGTTGAGTGGATACAGTACTCAGCATGGTCAAATGTACACAGATGAATGCGAAGCTCCTGCTACAGTACCATACAGTATCAAGCTCGTGATGAATGCGCGGCATTGCCAAGCCTCGAAAAATCAAAAAGCAAGCGCTGTAGCGGCAACCTTTCCACGAAAATGTGTTTAGTGATCCCGCAGCAATGCTGAGGATTCTTCACGAATTTTTTGCGTGCGTGGTTCCTCAGGAATGTTGAGTCGGTGCCAGCGTTGCATAATCCCATCCACTGTATTGTTGTCGTTTAAAAACAAAAAACGAGCGATTTCGCCGCAATATTGCCACACAAGTGTGTTGCGTGATCCTTCAGCAATGCTGAGGATTCACGAATTTTATTGTTGAGTGATCCCGCAACAATGCTGAGGATTCACGAATTTTGAGTGATGCCTCAGCAATGCCGAGTCGGCGCCAGCGTTGCATAATCCATTAATCCCATTCTATTATCGCGTGAAAGCAAAAAATACAGCACACGAGAGAGATACGTTACTGACTTTTAAAAATGAGCAAATATACCTACAGTAGATAATATATCATAAAATTGACCCAACCATAGGTTACAGTACAAAATAACCAATATCTTTGGATTTTTTTTTAATTTTTATATAAATTTTAAATGCTAATACCGTACCGTATATTTATTAATTCCAATATTACAGTAACATTATTGTCAAAAAATATTAGAAAATTTAAAACAACAATAATTACAAAAAAATGAAAACGTTACTCAGAACTGTCGCGACAATGTTGCCACGCAATTATGTTGAGTAATCCCTTAGCAATGTTGAGGATTCACGAATTTTTTGTTGAGTGATCCAGCAGCAATGTTGAAATGGTACCGCATTTAGTAATCATTATTGTTGTCGCGTACGTAAAATCAAAAAGCGAGCAGTATTGCCACAAAAATGTGTGTTGAGTGATCCCTCAGCAATGTTGAGGATTCACGAATTTTGAGTATTACAGTATGCTATTATCTTCAAAACATATTAAGTGACCCCAGATTTTTTTGACGATTTTTTTTTAATAAACGCATGACAAAAACATAAAAAAAATGTTTTTACCTATTTGTTAAGAGTGACCAGCACCAAATTTGCACTCTTTACTACAGTATAGGTGTGGCTCTATGAACGTGTTTTTCCGTTTCAATTTGTTGAAGTTTAATTAGATTAATTGAAAGTCGCATGCTGCACTCTTTTTTTTTTTTTTTTTTTTTTTTTTT
>KV441926.1:79677-107771 GCA_001650995.1 Gongronella sp. w5
TCTCTTTTTTTTTTTTTTTTTTTTTGCTTTTTCCCTTTCTTCCGTGATTTTTTAATGCGCTTCATCTTGTGTGCAAAATTGAGGCAACTCTGAAAGCTCCCTTTTTTTTTGGTTTGAGAGCTCAACCACGATGAAATTTTGATTTGCGTGACGCGCGCCCCAATCATCTTGCAACAGCTGCTGCTGTAGTCGCGCTCATTTATTTGTAGCTGCCAATGTCACGTCAGTACGCGTTGAGAGCATTGTATTGTGAGGTTGGCAAGAGCTACGTTCATTCATTTTGCCAAAATTGGCCATTTCGGGAGCATTGGCCAAGGAACTTGTTCAATTGATCCCAAATCTCACGCAGTTCATTTTGCCGCACAAGCACGCAGATGTCAAGGTTTTCGCGTCAAGTGCTTAGGCTATTGCTGTGAAGCATGTTGAAATGCAATCTAAATATATGTCGAATTTGTTTTGAAGCGACAGAGCGCAAGTTTTTTAATACTAATCAATCAGTATATCAAGAAAAATATGTACAGGTTTTTGACGCTCAGTTCTGTCGAGCGGCGTCCCATGAAATATGCACAGAAAGGAAGAGAAAAGGGCTGGTATACAATAAGACTGGACGCAAAGGGGCAGTAAAAAAAAAAAAGAAGGGTGCCAATTTAGGCGGTGGCCTTGACCACGGGTTGCTGTTCCTGCTGTTGCTTAGCCTTGAGCGCTTGCAGGGCCTTGTAATTGCGTTCCATTGCCTGGCGCAGGAATTCTCCAGCCGTGATGGCCTCCGTGTATACATCCTTGCCTTGGATGATTGACGATTTGTTGGATTGGTTGAAATAGGCCATCGAATAGCGCGGACCCTGGTACTCACCCACCTTTGGCGCGCGCACACGGTGGAAGTTGCTCTTGAGGCGATCGTCGCTCCAGCGCATCAGCATGTCGCCGACATTGCACACAATATCATCCTCCTTGGGTACAACCGCCGACCATTGGTCGCCGTGGCCAAACAGGGTGCTGCTCGTTCTTCCAGGGCACACCTAAAAAAAAAAAAAAAAAAAAAAAAAAAAAAAAAAAAAAAAGGGCCTGTCAATGCGTATTCACACTTTTTTTCCTTTCTGATGCTTACCTCAAGGCCATTTTCGCCAGGGCGTTGGAACAGTAAGGTCAGAGTGTCAAAATCAGTGTGTGCGCCAGCACGCCAGTATTCAGGAGGGAAGGATTGGCCCGTGACATCGTGGTAGTGCAGCAATCGCAGCGTGTTCAAGTTGTCGGTCTTCTCAATCTGGTGCTTGGACGTAAAAAAGTCAGCCTCAAAGCCAAGACCAATGGCAAGGCACTCCAGCAGCTTGAGCGACACGTCATTGCATTGGTGCATAAACGATTGGCAACGGTCACGGAAGCCAGGCATGTCGGCATCGGGCCAAATGTCTAGTAAAAGTGTGGTATGAGCCATGTTTCCTCTTGATTTTTGTTTGTTTTTACCATCAATGTTGTGGAAGCCGACTTGCATGGACTCTTTGAGGTCCGCGACGCCCGTTGAGGGGCGCACCTGGCCAAGTTTTTCCCATCCGGCATTGCGACTGACATCCAAGGCATACTTGCGCTTCACATCATCATCCAAGGCAAAAAATTCGCCACTGGTCTTGAACATGGCACGAATGGTCTCCACATCAATTCCATGATTCGTCACTGATGAAAAGTGCCGCCAAAAAAAGAACACGTATTAGCATATTTTGCCATATTCCTCAAAAAAAAAAAGGGTTGGGTTACCATAAAAGAAGCCATGCGCCATGCGTGGTTGCAGCTTCTTTCAAGGTGGCAATGATTTCTTCCTTGCGAATTTCATAGTCATGGAGGTCGATGCGGATGAAATCACGCTCGACAAGAGGCACATCGGCGGATTTGGCGGCAGCTTCAGTTTGAGAGGGCATTTTACGCGTTTGAAATGAATGAAAAAAAGAACAAGGGACCGCGAGCATGCTTAATTCAGTGAATTTATACATCTAGCCGCAGACACGGGCTGTAAATATGTCACGGACTCACATTTGGCGCAGATTAGATAGTGCGGGGAAAGGAAGAACCCCATTTTTTTCATTATCAAAGTTGACACCCTAAAAAGGCAACCCAGCCTGCCTGATAACCAAGCACAGCAATATGGGACAAAAGTTCTTCATTGTTACAAGATAACAACTTGTTGTAGGTGTATATTTTGGCGATTGATAGGCAAACCTATTTTTTTTCGCCATACATGTGATGCGCATGGATCCCCTGGACGCGTCGGCATGTCACGGTGACACGAGCTTGCCAACACACGGATACACGCGGCGAGACACGCCTCGAATTCACGACCCAGGCTTTTCTATCACATGGACGTCATGTCAAAAGATAAAATGCAGCACTGCCTCTTGATCGCGATCTTTTATGAACCAATTGCTTGTAAGGAAAAAAAAAGATAGCTTGAGGTGCTGTGAATCGGAGAGCAATAAGGTGTCAATTACCATTTTTATCTGCTACACCAAGATCTTGCAAGCAAATCACAAACGGCAGCTTTTAAGTACAATTGAAATGTTTATTTGAATCCTATTTACAGCGTATTTTTACATGGAGTGGCTGGAACCATGACAGTCCTGCGAGTTTAAAAGTAGATACAAAGAAAAAAAATAGAAAAAGTACACTGAGGACAAAGCCGAGGCTTTCAGTCCATTGTGCTTAGAGCTCCGTCTTGATGGTCTTTTTCGCGCAATGGAACTTGGCGTTTCGCTTATGGTAGTAATCCATGCGGTCAGCCGCCGTCATCGCGTCAAAATAGTCTTGGTCGCGGAAAACAGCAAAAGCACACCAAAAAGCATGATCACACTCGTCCTTGAGCACGCCGCCGACCAATTCAGGAACCCGGTTGTCTTGTTGGTCAGCACCGAGCTTGGCAGAAGCGACAACATCTTTCCTAAAAGGGTGTCAACATCCATCACTTCTGACCCGCATCACGACTCGAGCGCCGTGTCTCATGGTAAGTAAAAAAAAAAAAAAAAAAAAAAAAAAAAAAAAAAAAAAAAAAAAAAAAAAAAAAAAAAAAAAAAAAAAAAGGCCATTGATGTCGGCGATTGAAGTGCCCCAAACAACGCGCGCCACACCGCGGTAGATGCTCTGTGACGCACACATAGGGCACTGGATAAAAAAGGCAACACCGACGTGAGAAATTATACGTCTATATTTTTGCTTATCTTGAAAAGCAAAATTTACCGGCTCGCCCGTCGTGTAGAGCGTCTGCTTGGACCAGTCGAGGCCAGGGTTATTCATGTCATCATTAGTGGGCGAGGGATACATCTCTGTGCAGCTAGTGACCAGTGTTGAGGAAGATTAGATATGTCATCGAGATCAAACACGAGTTAAACTTACTTCCAAAAGGCAGCCGTCTCGCCTAGCAATGGACAAAAAAAATTAAGTCAAAAGATGCGTGATTTGAGCAGCAATAGTCATTTAGCCGATTTTTTTTTTTTTACCGTGAAGAAGCTTGTTCTTGAAAGTTTGAGTTTGCACCATAGCACGAGATCTTGTTGTCGGAGTGGTCCACGATGAGCGCGCCAAAGGGGAAGCCGGGATTGTGAATCAAGGCATAGTCCAGCGCGATCTTCATATAGCATGCATCAATGGCTTCTTGGCCAGCGAGATTTTGACATTCCTCGGCTTTGGTGAATCCAAAGAAGAAAAGATAGAGGGAACTGATAATAAAGAACACACGAGATTGCCACATTGCTTGCTTTTTTTTTGTTTCAAAGGGGAACGAGGAAAAGAAGCGAGAGAAAATGTTGGATCGCGAGACGCGTACTATATTTTTTGCATTGCCCTGATGATCCAACTTTCCGGATCTGTCATGGTGACACAAAATCGAGTCCGCCAGCGGATTTCCCCTTTTCACAATCTTTTATCTTTTTATCTGCGAGGCAAATAAGGGAAATCGCGGCGGGTTGCCCATTGAGAATCCCCTTTATCTTTGATAAACGTCTGAAAACAGCAAAAAGCAACTTGGAGGCGTTCTGTTCCCCACGCGATTCAATAGCATCTTGCGTGTCCTTCGCCTGTCAATGCAATTGATAGTCTCACTATCTTAGACGGGTGTGCTCCTGCATATAAAAAGGAGACTTTGCGCCCTTTTTTCTTTTCTTTTTTTTTTTTTGGTCTCTCTCAAATTAACCCATTTGTTCTTCCCCCCTCACTCTTTACCTTTTTTTTTTAATTCATGTCAACTTCGTCTTCAATGGAAGGAGACAAAAAGTATCAAGTCGAGGTGGAGACGGAAAAAGAGAATGACTTGGAAATGTACTCGTATGCGCAAGTGGACGCACCCAGTGCCAAAGGTGGTGTTTGGAGTGCCATTAAGCGCCAGGTGACGACCAAGGAAGGTTGGATTGGCGATTACGACTATGCTGGCTTGTGCATGCCGCGTTTGCCCTTCCTCAAGACGCGTCGCATCAAATCGCCATTTTATGGCCCCAATGATGAGATTTCGATCTTGCTGGCTATCGTGATGGGTCTCCAACGTAAGCGTGACCTTTTTATTTACATGGCTGAGCTCATGTTTCCCCCCTCGCTTTTTTTTCTTTTAGATTTCCTTGCTGTTGTTGGTGGTATCATCACACCCACGATTCTCATCTCCGGCAGCGGCAGCAATTCGTTGAATGTCGACACAGAGACACGCCAGTACATGATCTCGGCGTCGCTCATTGTATGCAATTTTGTGCCCAATTTTTTTTGTGTTGCCAATGGCTCATTTTTTATTCATTTACATTTTTATGCAGGTTTGCGGCATTTGCAGCATGATCCAGATCATTCGCTTCCGTATCCCCAAGACCAAATATTACATTGGTGCTGGGTATGTCATTCAATCATTGTTTCTCGAGCAATTGAGCTCACTCTTGTGCATTTTTGATCAGTCTTTTGCAAATCACCGGCGTTTCGTTTGCCAACATTGCCGCCGCGCAGGCCGTTATTTCCAACATGTATAAGAGCGGTGCTTGCCCCACGGAAATCGCCGCCGATGGCACGACGACGTATCTCCCTTGCCCTGACGCATTCGGCGCCATCCTCGGCACACAGGTAAAAAAAGACAACAATCGCGCCAAATCATCCTTTTTTTTTTTTTTTAACTAATCTTGTGGTATTTTAGTTGGTTGCTTCCGTGTTGTCTTTGATTATTGCATTCTTGCCACCTCGGGTGATCCGCAAGCTCTTCCCCAAGATTGTCAGCGGCATTGTGCTCGTGGTGATTGGTGGTTCTTTGCTGAGCACGGGCATGAGCAACTGGGCCGGCGGCTCCGGGCCTTGCGCAGCGCGTCCTACTAGCGGCTTATTTGCGCTGTGCCCCACGATCAATGCTCCCAATGCCCAGCAATGGGGCAGCCCCGTCAACTTTGCTCTCGGTGCATCTGTCTTTGCAACCATCCTCATAGTCGAGCTGTGTGGCTCCATTTTCTTGCGCAACATTGGCGTCATTGTCGGTCTCCTTGTTGGCTGCATCATTGCCGCTGGCGTCGGCATGTTTGACAAGTAAAAGAAAAAAAACGCAAAAACGACAAAAAAAAGCTTGTTGCTCACCCTCTTTTTTACATCAGATCCGGTATTGAATCGGCGCGCGTCATCACGTTCATCTGGGTCAAGACGTTCAAGATCAGCGTGTACGCCCCTGGTATCATCCCGTATCTTTTTACGCAATTGGACATGGTCATCGAGACCATTGGCGACTTGACGGCGGCGTGCGATGTCTCTGACCTTCCTCTGGAGGGCGAAAAATACGAGCAGCGTCTCCGTGGCGGCATCCTCGCCGATTTTGTCGGCACCGTGTTCTCGTCCGTGGCCACATCCATGACTGTCGTCACGTTTTCGCAAAACAATGGCGTGATTGCAAGCTCATCCATGGCGTCGCGTCGCGCCGGCTTTATGTGCGCCGTCATCCTCATCATCTGCGGTGTCTTTGGCAAAATTTCAGCCGCGTTCCTCGCGATCCCAAGCCCATTGATTGGCGGGTACGTTCAAAAAACACAAAAATAAGCATTCCAGGCTAATTTTCGTCCCTTCTTTTTTTTTTTGCAGCATGACCGTGTTTTTGTTTGGCATGGTGCTCACTGCTGGTATCCGCATCTTGAGCTACTTGGAATGGACGCGTCGCGACCGCGTCATTATTGTAAGTTTCTCTAAAAACGAACAAAAGCGATTGCATTGTGCTTACGTTTTTTTTCCTACCGTTACCCTAGGCTGCATCACTCTCGCTGGCCCTCGGACAAGCCATGGTGCCTGACTGGTTCTCGTACGTGTTGCCCTCGTCGACGAATCCTTCCATTGAGGGCTTGTACGAGGCAATTGACACGGTTGTGTCGACGCCTTACATTGTTGCCGGTATCATGTCCATGGTCCTCAACCAGATTTTGCCCTACGATCCTGTCGATGATGAGAAGGAAGCGGTGCCCAATGTGACCACGCACGGCGGTGCCCAGCGCTACCACTACGATGAACCCACTTCGTCTGCGACATCTCGAGAATAAACATGAGCAACGACTGCTGCGATGGAACACGCTCTTCCCTTTCTCTCTTTATACCCACTTTGTATTTTTAACTTGACTATTTTCTGAATAAATAATCCTCTTTTTACTTTTTATTTTGTTTTTCGTGGTGTAAAGATGAGTTTTTGTTCTTTTGCGCCATTGATGTGGGTATCAGTGATATTAGATTCTCAAAGTTGGCATATTCAAGATGTTTTTGATTTTTAACCGTCGATTGGGCTCAATGGAGACTCTAAAATTGTAGAAAGAGGGGGAAAAGTGTCCAAGGATAATCCATTTTTCTTTGTGCGATACGGCAATGGTATTTTTCTACGCTCGATAAGATAATCCGGCATCGTGGGTCTTCTTTTTGTTTCCTGTTTGGGTAATTGACCATGACACAGCCCGCATCCGCGCGTGTTCCAGGCACCAAATGAGCGGATTTTATATTTTCAATGGAGCTGATCATGCGAACACGGCCATTGGGCACACACGCGGCATCGCGTATCGTGCTGATGATAGCCTGCCATCCCGCGTATCATTCGATTGTGCAACATCCTTCCCCATACAATATAAGCGCTCTTTGGGGCTCGCCATGTTTCTTTTGCTGCTTTTTTTATTTTTTCCCCCCACAAATCTCATGACCAACGATTTAAAGAGCCTCACTGGCATCAAAGTGTACAATTATGATCATATGGATCCGCCAGATTCAGCGACACGAGATCCTATATTGCGCCGATGGGTGCGCAAGGCGACAACATGTGATGGCTGGCTAGGAACGCATAATTACAGCGCTCTCTGTCTCCCGCGCCTGCCATGGGTCTCCAGATCAAAAAACTCGCATTTTTATGGTCCCAATGACGATATTCCCATTTTATTGGCCATTGTTATGGGCATTCAGCGTAAAATTGAAAAAAAGCGGCATGTCCATGGTTATGGTATTTCTCACTTGTCACCTATCCTTTGCCATAGACTTTTTGGTCGTCGTGTGTGGCACGGTGACGCCCGCGTTGATTGTTTCTGGCTCGGGCGCGACCAATCTCAATTTTGACGAAAATACGCGCCAATACATGGTTTCTGCCAGCCTGTTATGCTCTGGTCTTATGACGTTGGTGCAAATAATCCAATTCCGCATTCCAAAAACAAATTATTACATTGGAGCAGGGTATGATAAGCGAGTGAAAAAAATTCATGAATCAATTTGACGATTTTTGACGTTTTTTTTTCCAGGCTGTTACAGGTATGTTGTACATCAATAAATCACATGTATTTAGTTGGCATGCTCATCATTTTCTAAAGGTAGCAGGCACATCATTTGCCAATATTGCCGCAGCGCAAGCTGTTATAAAAGGCATGTATGCTAATGGCTCTTGCGAGATGCTGACGGCGGCAGACGGATCCATCGAATATCTACCATGCTTTGCTGGTTATGGCGCAATCTTGGGCACGCAGGTATGACGACAATAGACCAATTGATAGCGAGGGACCGCAATTTTTTTTAATCTTTCTCAAAAAATGCTTTTTTTATTTTACGCGCAGATGCTCTCGTCAGTCATGGGCTTGATCATCACTTTTCTTCCAAAGAAGACGGTGGGCAAGCTCTTTCCCAAATTGATCAGCGGGATCATGCTGACGGTGATTGCTGGGAGCCTTTTGTACGACGGTCTGAGCAATTGGAACGGCGGCACTGGCCCGTGTCGTGATCGGCCTTCGACCGGCTTGTTTTCGCTTTGTCCGACGCTTGACGCGCCCCACGCGCAGGCCTGGGGCTCGGCCATCAATTGGGCGCTGGGCGCATCCGTGTTTTTTACCATTCTTGTTGTGGAGCTCGTTGGCTCGGTGTTTATGCGCAATATCTCTGTGATTCTTGGCCTGGCCGTCGGCTGCGGGATTGCCGGTGGTCTGGGTATGGTGGATGGCAGTGGCATTAGCACAGCGCCGGTTATCACGTTCCTCTGGGTCAAGACATTCCCAATTAGTGTGTATGCGCCCGCCATCATCCCGTATTTGCTTGTCCAGACCATTCTCGCCATCGAATGCATTGGCGACCTGACTGCCGCGTCCAAAGTATCGGGGCTCCCAGTCGACGGCGACGCGTACGAGACACGTGTCCAAGGTGGCATCTTGGCAGACACCATTGGCACCATTTTCTCGGCATGCTCCGGTGCCATGGCCGTGGTCACTTTTACAGAGGTGAGAGCAAAACAAGAAAATTTAATGAAAATGTTGCTCAATTCAATTTTTCTCAAGAACAATGGTGTGATTGCCAGCAGCTCGTGTGCGAGTCGCGCAGCGGGCGTGGTGTGTGCCATTGTGTTTTTGATTTGCGGGATCTTTGGCAAGGTCAGTGCGGTGTTCCTTGCGCTCCCGACACAGGTTGTCGGCGCGCTGACGACGTACATGTATGGCCAAATTCTTGCATCGGGATTGTCCATCCTGGCATACCTCAAATTCGATCGGCGCGAACGTGTGATCTCTGCCGTGTCGCTGTCAGTGGCACTTGGCGTGGCCATGGTGCCCAATTGGTTCACGTACGTGCTCCCCACATCTTCCAATCCCGTGGTTCAGGGCATTTTGAGCACCATCGAGACGATTTGCACAACGCCCTTCATCATTGCCGCCGTTTTGTCCATCGCTCTCAATCTGACCATGCCTGTTGACCCGTCGGGCGATGCCATGGGCATTTGTGATACACCTATGGGCAATTCGTATCGCATGTACCATACAAGCCCTGCATAAAAGAGAAAATCGTCAATAAAAATGTGAGGAATTGGCACGCGCACGCCAGTTTTTCAAGCGCCTCTTTTTTTTTTTTTTTTTTTTTTTTTTTTTTTTGCGCCCTCGTGGTGGGGTGGCAAGTTGGATGCATGATCTCTTTACTCCTTGTGTGTACTTGGAACCGGAATTTGTGCGAGGCTGTTTTTGATTGCCATATTTGGGCGGCGCACGCTTTCCAAAAGCTGCATAAAGTGGGGGCCCCTCTCCTTTTTTGTTTCTCTCTTCTCTCGCAACTTTTTTTTTTTTTTCGTTCTTCATGAAGCGCCCTCTTTATCTGCTTCTTTGTGTCGCGGTGCTTGCGCCCAGCACACACGGGTACAAAACGATTATCGATGTGCTTTCCGAGGATACGCGGTTCACAACGCTGCTGACGCAGCTGCAGCGGCAAAAGCTGGTGCCCATGGTGAACAACCTGACGGCCGCGACCTTGTTTGCACCGGACAACCAGGCGTTCGAGGCCCTAAAAGGCGAGGACGTGGACCAGGAGACGCTTTTGTATCATTTTGTGCCACAGGGCATGGTAAGCGAAGATTTTTACCACGGCCAGCTGCTCGCGTCATTGTATGAGCGGCCCAACGTGCTGGGCAAGAAAAAGCACGGGCAGCGCATCAAGATTAGCAAGGAGGGCAAACAGGGCAAAGGCCGCGGAAAGGTGCTTGTCAACGACGCCCAAATCACAACGCAAGATATCCCAGTCAACAATCATACCTACATCCAGGCCGTCGATCGACTCCTCACACCACCAAAAATGCTTGGTAAAAAAAAAAAAAAGCAATGCAAAAACCCCCCTTTTCGTCTCAACTCGATTTTTTTACGCCTTTTTTTTTTTTGTGCAGATACCATCCTTCCTCAATTTCCGCCTCTCGAGAACCTGATGAAGCATGCTCAGATGCAAAAGGTTCTCCAGCAAGAGACCCCTTTTACCGTGTTTCTGTCAAAAGCCGATCCCATGCAGCCATTCAATACCATCGAGTCCAATTATATATTGTCCGAGTATGGCCACAAGGACTTGCAGTTTTATCTCGACTATCTGCTCATTGAAGGTGCACCTACCTACATTGACGCATTGAAAACCGGGAAATACGAGCGTGCGTGCAAAAAAAAAAAAAAAAAAAAAAAAAAAAAAAAAAAAGGGGGGGACAGCTCATTTCTAATTTTTTTTCTCATTTTGAGTATAGTCAAGACGCGCAATGGCAAGATTCTTACGCTAGAGGTCAACGATGATGGGACCAAGTCGGTCAATGGTATCCCTTTTGTGACGCAAGACATCTTGGCAGCGAATGGTAAGAATGCTTGGCAGCGAATTGTATAGATGGGGGGAGGGGTTCAGGCATCGCACGTGATGTGCCTCATATTTTCTTTTTTTGATTGGTCAGGAGTCGTGCATGAATTGGACGGCGTGCCAATGACTGCGGATCTGACGTTTGACGCGCGAAAGTACATGTATGGCCTCAACACGACGAAATTCGTCGATTTGCTGGACCGCTACAGCCTGTCGTCCTACCTGGAACCGTCGCCTTACAATTATACGTTCCTCGTGCCCGAGAATGACGCCATTGACGAGAACGACATCCCCAATCACGACAAGCGCAGCTGGCTCAGCTACCACATTCTCAATGGCTCCTGGACCACCGACCAGCTCAACGATGGCATGATGCTCGACTCGGAATACATCCCCGGCGATCTTGGCCCCGGTGTCCATCAAAAGATTCCCATTTATGTCGACAAGGAAGACATCCTCAATACCAAGCCTACAAAATCCATTCGTTTTGATCGCGCACGAATGCTGACCGACAGTGGTAAAGGAAGAAAAAAAAAAAAAAAAAAACACACGTTTCGCTCAAAAAAAAAAATTTTTTTTGCTTTGCTCGCAGTGAACATCCATGACAATATGATCTTCCCTGTCTCCGAGACCCTGGCGGTGCCTGGCGATCTGCTTTCACGGCTGGTGGTGGATCTGGATTTGTCGACATTCATTGCGACACTGTACGTGTCGAATTTGGCGTCGGATTTCCAAGACCAGCAGGGAATTACGCTTTTTGTGCCGACAAACGCGGCTTTCCACCGTTTGGGGCTCGTTGCAAAGTACCTTGTGCATCCGTCAGGCAAGGATGCCCTCAAATCGGTGCTGCGGTATCATGCGGTGACGCAGCTGTTGTATTACGATGAGATGATGCGCGACGTACACGAAGTGCCGACCATGGCGGACGAGACGCTGCTGCGCATTCGCCCTTCCGAGGATCAGTCAAGCGTGCTTGTTGGGCGCCCCGATGGCGGCGACAACGACGCTTCAGTTGTTGTCCAGGATCCAAAGGAGGGAAGCAACAATATTTTGATGGCCAATGGCGTTGTGCACAAGGTTGACCAAGTCCAGCTGCCGTCGCCCGTGCGCATCTCCAATTATGACTTGCTCGTGGGTATCGGCGCCACGACAATGCTCAAGGTGATTGACAAGGCCAATCTGACGAATGTGCTCAACCAGAGCGACTGTGTCGTCCTGGCACCCACCGACCGCGCCTTTGCACGCGTCGATCTGGCCGCCCTCTTTGACGACCCTGTCCAGCTCGACCGCGTCGCGCGGTTCCACCTGCTAAAGTCGACGTGGCAAGACGATTTGTCGTTGTGGCAAGCAGACTATGAGACATGGCTGTCCAGCAAGGATAAGCTGATCGTCAAGCAACAGGGCAGCGAGCACGGCAATCTGGTGATCGCCGTCAAGGACAGAGAGAGTGTCACCGCGCAGGTCACGGGCCTCGGCAAGGTCACCGTTGGGCCTGGCGGCGTCATGGAAATCAATGCCGTGCTCATCCCCATCCATCGCGGCGTGTTTGGCCTACCTTTCTTTTGGTCCATTGTCGTCCTTATTGTCATCGTCTCCGTCACTTCATCCATCCTTGGCGCTTGCGGGTTCATCGGATACAAGATCTATTATCGCAGACGCTTGGGTTATCGTGCCATTGGCACATGAAAAACTAAGGAGAAATGAGCATTTCTTTTCTTCACTTTTTTTTTTTTTTTACTCGCATTCCATCATCATATAGTAGTCGCTTTCAATAAAACATGATCCACTCCGAAATTACTACATCCCCGTTTGATCATGCCCAAGTGAGTCTTTTTTTTTTAGGAACGCATCCCAGCGGCACGCACGTTTTCCATGCAAGGTCGTGGTTTCAAATGACTACGATACTACCGGTATGTTGCACTCGTGTACCGGTAGCTTTTTTCCAATATGATACTGTGTGCCTTCTTCCGAACTGTTTTTGAATTCGTCGAGCGACACCGAGCGACTTTTTCTATCTTTAACGTTGTAACTTGGTTTGATGCTACAGAGCAAAGATTGCCAAATGTGTCCATATTCACAACTTTTGAACTTCTCTAAGGGTGAAAAAAATTAGTAAGCATTCTCTGGTCTCATCAAGCAAGAACCCGAGATAATACACAAAAAAAAGCACGATTTTTATCCGTTAGGATTTTTGCACACAATTGAAGTTTGATGTTGGATCCGTCCAAAATTCAATCGCAGTGGACAGAAACTGACGCGTGCTGCAGTACTGTATCATTTCAATGCTGAAACATCGCGCTACACCGCACAAAATGTACACATTTGCCTTTTACTGTAAAAACTAAAGAGCATGTTTTTCAGATTTTGTCGGCCTGCTATACCTCCAGAAATTTTTTTACAGCCTGTTTGCCCGTCAATGAGAAATACAGTACGTCACTATGGCCCAGTGCTCAAGAGTCAGGACGGACACGCGCACGCCTGATTTTTTGAACACGAAAATTCCAAAAGCCCAAATGCCTCCTATTTGAACTATTTTGCATTTATCTGTCCACCTGCATGGTCGACCGCGCTCAAAAATAGCTGCGTCGAATTCAGCGCAAAATTTGCAACAAAAAAGGTTACAGTAAAACCACGAAGCGCTACGACCACTTTTGAAAAATTCAGGGGTCACTCAGGGGTCACATATTTCAATCTCAGGAAATGCCTAATTTGGATTTTTTCGAACTCCGAGTGATCAATGCATCCCAGACAGGTAACTCCGACGATTTTCTATTGGCTGATAAAATGGCAAGTCACCCCAACGTAAGAAAAAACCAAAGGGTGACGCATGAACGGCGATCGACTGAGAAAAAGTGCCTACTTCGGGTAAGATTTTTTTGCAAAAATTTAAGGCTTGACACTTCCAAATTAAGGTGCGTGGATTGCATGAATTTTTTTGTAGGTACTGTATCATAAACTGTATTTTCATTTTTTTATTTTGCACACTTTTGTGCGCTGAGTGGGCTTTTCATCATCCTGGTGAAATGACCGATGCAGAAAGTTCAAACCCAAGCTAGTGTACTGCAAGTCATCCCATTAGATGCTTTGCCGCTGTTTGTTTGTAAAACTGCAATAAAAATCACAAGTTTATTAGACCATTGTCGAGCAAATCGCAATGCAAGATTTTGATGAAAAAGTGGATTTTCTCTGCGAGTTTTAGCCATCTATCGGTGAAACTGGTTTCATTCGAAAGAGATTCAACAGATGCTTTCGACACGTTAAAACCTCTGTGTGTTGTCCTATCGGTTGGCGAGAATATCAAGGTTGAAAAATTTTGCAATGTTTGAACGGCTTTCGCAAGCGTACAAACTACTGTAGGTCACGCATTGGGCAAACAAACATTCTGGAAATGACATCCGAGCCCGTCTGATTCGAGCAATGCAAATTTCATTGCGATCAAAGAAGAATTTGACAAGACATTGTTATAGTTTTGAAAATGTGGATGTTTTTGATTCATCTGCAAAACGACTCAGCGGGCCTCTGGTTTTCAACGCCATGTTGAAAAAAAAGCGACAAACTGACCTAACGAAAGCAACGATCCAATCACGATGTGTAGTGTTTAAGAAAGATTGAATTTGTGGAAACCTTTGAAAAATTGCCAAATTTCAAAATTGTCGACCAACTCGGCTTGGTTGACCTCTGTTTTTTAATGATTTTTGAAAAGAAACGCGTGAAAACGGAATGGCACAGCTTTGGCAACGACCCATCTCTTGTTTTTGCGCTTCAACTTGAATTTGAGCAATTTCGTGAAATTGCCGATTACCTCGACAACGGCTTGATTGATCTCCAGTTTGCAATGTTTTCCTGAAAAGAGGCGCACAAATCGTCCATGTGGAAAACTCTCCCGGTGACTGAGGCACGATTTCATCGCGAAATGATTTTTTTTAAAAAAACGCGCTGCTACAGCTAAATTTTCAGCCATGTCGAGTTTCTCGCCGAAGCAGCCGATTGATATCAAGGTTTTAATTTTTTTCTAAGAAGAGAGGAGCTGAATCCTATAGGTGGGAAAGTTTCGTGGCGCTGCAATGAATTATTCTTGGTGGTGAAATGATTTTTTCGAATTTTGGAAAAAAAGTTGGTCCGGCCAAAATGCATCTGGTGGAGGGTCCCCGCTTTGAGAGGTTCAGGCCCAGCTAGAAAATCCAAATCCGTTTGGCAACCTGCACACCCGTGCTTGGAGAGTCATGTCATTAGGTGCGTTGACCCCCTCTTTCTAAGCCAATCTGCACTAAAGATAGGAGGCTGGCTTGCGGATCACGAGGAAATGGCGATTAAATGCAAATTTTAGAAACTTGAATTTCTCGACCAGTTTTGGTTGCACCCCAGTGAAACTGCTGATCTCATTTGACAGAGAATTAAATTCTGCTTATTTTGTCGCAGCAACATGCATGCGATGCTGTGCTCTACCCGTAGGTGAGAAAACTGGGATCAAAATGTTTGAGCACACGTTGCAATAGTACAAAGATCACGCATCGACTTTACGAGGCAGGACCAAAATGACTCCGAACGCGTCTATTTCCACACGTACAAGTTTCATCCTGATTTAGGCAAAATTTATTGCACCACGGCCGAAATCGTACATTTACAGTACGGTATGGACAAATGTCAATTTTTTCGTCAACAGTCTGATTAGTTGCATGTTTTTACATTTGTTCTGGAAAGATATACCGTATGATGGTGCTTCATTGCCAAATTTTACTCTTGATTCATCGCTAAAAATCACTTAGGTAGTGTCACAAGAGTCGCCTGAACAAACCTGTCCAATCGATCAAAAATTCTTACCCAGTTGATGCTGACCATAAAATTCCAGCGAAATCAAGTGGTTCTCAGCAATTACTGTATTGCTTTGTCTTGATGAGAGGCGTGCTACGTACTACTGTATGATACTGTATAGTAGCAACGTATCCAAGGGCCAATTTGATTTCCTGGAGGCTGGTGTTAGATTGTCGAAATCTCTTAATCAAATCACTCTATTTAAAGGATGAAGAGATGATGCAAGGGATGATGCAAGGGTAATCAACTCTCTTCTTGATATTTTATTATTTTTAATGCAAAAGGAGGAAATTTTGGGCGACAAGAGCGGCTAATCGTCGTCTTCCTCTTCATGGCCTGCTGCCTGGATCTTGCCATCCTTCTCCGCAAGGTACTTGTCGGTAAGCATTTGTGCGGCGAGATTACTAAAGATGCGGTTGACGAGGAAGATTTCGTTGGATTCCTCGCTTGCGACGAGGAGGCGGCCAAAGGAGTCAAAGACGATGCCTGTGGGCGTGAAGCAGCCGTATCCGGTGCATGGCACGGCCTGCTGGAGCAAGATATCGTTCTTCTTGTCGGGTCTGGGCTTGTGGCCGAGGTCGTCGAATTGCAGGCGCGCAACGCTGTGGCCCACGCTTTGACCGGTCGCACCGCGGTGCGCGACGAACGGCGTGTCTGTCCAGTTACAAGGCATGCCGACCGACGTGCCCATGGTGCGTTCCGTGCCCATGGAGCATCCAAGGCCCATGTAAAACGTCAAACCCGTGGTCTCATGGTCCGAAGGCAGCAAAATTGCAGGCTCCTGGTTGTTCTCTGCCTTTTGACAATATTCCTCGGCATTGCCTTCCTCGGCTTTGACCTTGAACTTGGGGTGGCTCTTTAAAAGACAAACAAAAAAAAAAAAGGGTCAGGAAATGCACGACGCGCCGTTTACTGCGCATTATCTTTTTGTACCATTTTGGTCATCCCACTCTTTGCGCGCGCCTTGGCCACATCCATGCCCGTGTAGCAGTTGGGAAATCCGTAGCGTGCCAAGGGTGTGTCGTATACATTCAATTCATCCGCCGCATTGACGGATTCTGCATCAAAAAGGTAATGTGAGCGCTCCATGTCGCAACTTTTTTTTTCTTAGAGCGTTTTACCTCCATTGTCTGCCTTTTGCATGATGCTAAAGGATTGGTCCATGCCCCAGAGGCGGGCTTGCGTATCAAATGCCAGGAAGCCGTGGGTATTGGCGCCATAGGCTTGCACCTTTTAAGAAAAAGAAAGAGATGAGATGCGCCTTTTTTTTTTTTTTTTTTTACGCGTTTTTAGCTTACAATGCCGTCGGAGTCATAGTCATAGCCTTGCTCCGGGATGGCACGGAAATTAAATTTCTTGATCATGGCCTTGTCTTGGTCGTCGTCATCGTCGTCGTCGGATTCGTCGTCGGGTGTGAACGAGGAGGCGGCATTGAACGGGAAATTGCCTGAACGAGGGACGTAGGCATGGCCGAAGGGGTCAATGGCGACGTCAGGGCGGACATCGTCGTTTTCGGGGTTGATGTTACTGAGGACGACGCGGCCATTGATGAGTGGCGAGTGCTGGCCGTCCGAGTAGGGGAATTGGTACACGTTGTTGGAGGTGGCGACGTACAAGAAATTTTTATCCAGCGCCATGCCGCTGCCGAGCTTTGTGGCGGGCTGGCTATCGTCATTGGCGGCCGGAAGTGGTTCCTCGGCGAGATCCAGCACGACCTTGGCGTCCACGTTGCCGCACTTGTCCATGCGCAGAGAGTAGATGGATTGATCGCCGCTCATGACAAGTATATGGCTGACGCGATCCATGATCATCTTGCCGGGCTTCTCGACGGCATTGGAAATGACCACCGCGTCAAAGCCTTCCATGATTTGCATCTTGTTGGCCGGATCAAGCAATGTATCCGGTTTGCACAGCGGCTGGTCCTCTTGGTGCGACACCACCATTGGCAATTCTGCAGCGCTGTCCGGCACCAACATGTTGGTCGACCCAATGCGGATCCCTCCCTTCTTTTGGTCCTGTTTCAGCTGCACAGCCTCCAACTTTTGCTCCTCCTTCTCCGATAGCTCCTCTTCGTCCTCGTCCTTGTTCTTCTTGCCCTCCACGAGCAGCGCCAACAACATCATCCACACCGCCAGCAGCAAAAACAACCGTGTGTAATGCATTTTGCCTCTATTGTCTATCAAGAAAAAAATAAAATAAAAAGAAGAAAAAAATGACGGAAATTTACACGTACGACGCCTTTTTTTTTTTTTTGACGCGCTTCTTGATTCTTTTTCTTCCCGCCCCAACTTATTTGTTCTCACTCGCTCTCGCTCCACGCTCGGGCCAAACTCAAATTCTGGGCGATCCGCAGCTGGTTGCAACATGAATGGGCCGGGATTCCCGATGAACAGTAGGGCGATCACCCTTTTGAATTTTTTTCATCCGACACGCGTCACACAGCTCTCTTTTTACTTGTCTCGCGTGCATCGACCACCTAAAAAAAAAAAAAAAGCAGGGCCAAAAATGGGCTGGGAGGCGGGCGGTGTTTCAACCCGAGCCTTTTTTTTTTTGAGGCGTTCTGCGCAGACCAAGGGTCAAGGGCGACGTGCGTTTTTTTCCCCGCCTCAACACATACCCACCATTATGATCGAGTCACTCATCGACGCCAGAGACTATGTAGGCTTGCTTGAAGCGTGCGAAGACTATGAAATACAGGTAAAAACGAGCTTTGGAGAGGATTTCAATCCCACGACGCGCATGACACCCCTTGTTTTCTTTTCAAAAAGTTGAGCACAGGCACGGGCTCGGACACATCGCTGCCGCTGTCCACCATCTACACGGCGTTCCTGGCGAGCTATATTATCACAAACGACTTGTAAGCGCCAAAAAAAGGGAAATGAGATTGGCTTGGCTGATAGGTGGTCCTTTTTTTTTTTTTTTTTAACTAGGCAATCGACGCGCTTTCTACGCAAGCGCATGCTGGCGACGGCCAGCAGCCAAGGATGGACGATTTCCGACGAGACAAATCGCATGTGGGCCGTTTGCGCCGCGTTGCTCAAGAGCGACTATGCATCCGCCTACACGACACTGAACGATACCACCAATTGGCGCCCAGAGCTGCAGCAAATGGTCCAGGACATCCTGGGTAACGTTTATTTTTGCTTTGAAAAAGACGCGTCGCGCCTCATCATTTCCCCGTACTCCTTTTTTGCTTTATTTAGCGTCGCTGCGAGAACGTATGATTGTCAAGCTCAGCCAGCTCTACGAGACATTGAGCTTGGAGGATACCACCACGTACTTTGGCATGGATGAGACCAAGCTAGTCCCTGGTACGCGTCGTTGCGAATGATAAACTATGTTTTTGCTCATTTTTTCCTTTCTATGCAGCATTGACCGCCGAGGGTTGGACGTATGACACGTCGACGCGCTTGTTCACGACCAAGCAGCCAGGTAAGCTTTTGATGCGCTAATTGTGTGGGCACGACGGGACAATGGGCTCATTTTTTCTTTCTCTTTCAGGCGCAACGCCGCGCGTACAGTCGTCGTTCCAGCAATTGTCGGGCATTGCGAATATTGTGCTTCATCTCGACAAGTTTTAAAACCAGGATTAAACACGGGGGGGCATTTGAAGAAAGCACATCCTGGAGTGGACTTTTTTTTAATGTGGGGTCGCGTACAAATGGGAGTGGGAAAAAATGGCATTCTCAGCGCGCCGTGTCGACATTGAGACGCTTCATGTCGCCTTTGAGGAAGAGGCATGGGATGGAGCCAAGACCGACAATGATGGCGGCAGCAATGCACGAGTGTTGCATGTGGAAAGGCGGGTTAGCCTCGGGACCGGCGCGCAACACGTCCAAAATGACGGTGAATAAAAACGCAGTGACCGTGCAAGCTGCGGAAATCACGCAATTGCTCACGCTCTCCGGCACAGGGTACGTCACTATACATCATTTTTAAACAGGGCAAAATGAAGCGCGTCATTAGCAAGCATGCGATGCAATGGCGCCTTTTTACCTCCCCTCCTTTTTTTTTTTCTTACCCTCGCTTGCAAGCTCCAAAAAGACAGAAAATAGGCCGTAGGAAAAGAAGCCATTTGCGCTGCATGCAATGAGCACCACCGCATACGCATTGGGCAAAACTAAAATCAAATTAGTCTTTTTGGCGCCTTTTTTAATTCAGCTTGCTTACTCTGAAAGATGAGCATGATGTATGAAAATGTGGACAGCGGTGCAAATATCCGGATGATCAGCACGTAATTGCTCGTTTTGCCCATCCACCAGCCAGTGGCCACTAATCATCATGGCGTGCGAAAAAAAGTAACCATTGGTGAGCCCTACGATTTACCTATTTTTTTTCTTTTGGAGGGGGTGATGATTTTTACCAGCGCCCACGAGACCGCTCAAAAAGATGACAGCGACGCACAGGCCTGCCTGCTCCTCTGTGTAGCCATAAGGCAGGATGGCCTCGATGATGACGCCGGAGAAGCACAGCGCCATGCCAATGCCGACGGACGACAGCGTGAGCAGCCATAAAAAGTCCACGTTGAAAAACACGGTACGCATGCCTGCCCACACATCCAACCGGTCCTTTGACGCACTAATGCTGGGCGATACGCGTGGCCGGCTTGGCAGCAGCAGCGTCAGCGCTGCCGTCACCGTGCCAACAATGGCCACCACCAAGAACTAGGCGGGTGAGCCTATTTTTTTTCTCTATTTCCTCAAATTTGGATCCATTTTTTTTTTAAATTTTACCACCAGGGGGATATGATCTGGGGTGGACGCGATGCGCGGAATCACGAGCACCGCAATGGCCGGACCCAGGGACAGCGCTTTTTTTTTTTTTTTTTTTTTTTTTAAAAATCGAGAAAAAAAGATGAGTTTATGGCGCGTGTCTCTTTTCCCGCGGAATAAAAAGGCACCAATTGGAGGTATGAATGTGCGCGCTTACAGGACAATGTGTTGGAAATGCCTCGGAGCCGGGGCGGAAACCACACCGCGGCAAGCTTTGTCGCAAAAAAAAAAAAGTGTCAATTTCACTTTGTTTTGTTTCTGTCTGGCCTGCTTTGCGTCGTCACCTTGGTAGCAATGCTAAGCGCGTCGTGGTTCAGATGCAAAGCAAGAAAGAAAGGAATTCAGTCAAGAGTGCAATGGGGGCCATTTGGGGGTGAGGGCAGTTGTAAAGAACGCGTGCAATGATCCGAAAAGACGGAATCTATCCATTTCGTGCGTAAAAAAAAAAAAAAAAGAAAAAAAAACATACTTTGTGGTCACTCTCAGTTGTGTTTGAACACCCCCTTTCTTCTCTGGTTACCTCTTTTGCGCTCTTTTTATTCTAGGTCCCTTTTTTTTCTATGACAAGTGGGCCTGCGGTGGCAGCGATGATTTGGCCGACGAGTGCGAGTGCGAATCTGTGTGTTGGATGAACGAGGACAGCGAGGTAGCGGATCCAGCAGCCAAGCAAATTGAGCAGTGCGGCGGCTACGAGGGTGGTTTTGATGCCGAATCGCTCGTAAATCCAAGCTGTGGGCAGCGAGAGCAACGTGTTGACGATCGAGCATACATTGACGAGCCAATTCAACAATGGGAACGAGACCTGGAGCCATATGGCCGCCGACCGCGGCGCACTCGATGCACTGAGCCACGCCATGCTCAGTGCCACGTTCAACATCATCACGCCGGCCTCCACCGTCCACGCCTGCCAGCCAACACCCTCGCCATCGTCCGCAATGGCCAACGACGCGTCCAATTGGCCCTTTTCCGCGTCACATTCCAAGGCAATCTCCTCCAAATTGCCTTCCATCGTCAAATGGCCGCCAGCATCGCTACGACGTACCTTTTTGCCTGTGATGTCGCCGTGTTCATCGACAATCGTGCATGTTGAAGAGTGCTGCGAGTCTGACAGCACGTCCCTGTTTGTCGACGACCGCCGCTCGACGTCCAATGCGTTTTTATGGGCGAAATCAGGCTGCATTCAACGTGAAAAAGAGTTTTAAAAATGAAAAAAGAAGCTGCTCTTTCATCGTTTCAGCAATGATAAAAAAATGACCTTGATCGTCTTGGCACTGTCCCAATGGCCTAGGGGCATATAGTTTTATTTCCAATAATCAGTTCAAGAGCAAGGACGAGGCCGCAATCAACGACCAAAATAGCAAGCTGCTGGCCAGGTTGCCAACAAAAAATTGCGAACCAATTGCGTAGAAAAAGAACAATTGAGGGGGAAACGAGGGGGTGCTTCTCGACGAACCCAATCCTCTCACTCATGCTGGTTTTTTAATTGCTTTTTCTTTTTTTCTTTCTTTCCAAAGCATTGGTACTCTGTCGTTTGCTTTTTTTTTCAGTTCAAGGAAGGATGACACGTGAGACCATGCCTGTCGTGGTATTCTTTGCCCACGCAAAACGAGCAAAATGCTTGTGGCCATTCAATGGTGCTCCCTGGCGAGCTTCTCTACGAACATACGCGTGTCCAATGGCAATGGCTGCCTGACCAGCATGCAAGCGAGCTGCAAGCAATGGCTGTCGAGCGCGGCATGGCGGCAAACTATGAGACGCATGGCAGCATCCAATAAAGGGAGGTGTTTTCAAACCAGGACCCTGCTTCCAATTCCTGGATTTTCTTTTTTTTTTTAAAAAAAAGAAACCTAAAATGAAGGAGGGAAAAAAGGGGGGAGAGATAGAGAGAGAGACGCACAAAAGAAGCGTCATTGTTCGCATGGAGCAAATAAGGGGGGGATGCAAAAAAAGGAGCATGAGATGAATGAAAAAAGCCGCAGGCATGTTGCACAAAAAGGGCACATTGCTGCAACCATATGGTGAGCACGCCTTGCGTCAATGACAAAAAGAAAGTTGACAAGTTGTTCCGGGCATGCTGCAGGCAAAGCCGCGGATGGGCGTATTGTCATTTGTTTGTCGATGCACTTGTTTATTTGTTTTCCATGGAAAAAAATTACAAAACAATATGAAATCAAGTTGATGCAGCAAGGAGCTGCTCCATTCAGGGGATGACAGCTCGCTTTTTTGGGGGGGAGGGGGGGGGAGGAGAGGCAAATTGGAAGTGGATTAGCAGGAGCAAAGGCGGAAAATTACAGCGGATGCGTCAAAAAAAGGGGGGGCGGGAGCGCACAAGGAGATGAAAAAAAAAAGTGGCAGTAAAAAGATAAAAAAAGGGGGAAAAGGGGACTTGCCCACAAAAAGAAAGAAATAAAAAAATGCAATTGAGGGGGGGAGGGATTGTGATTTGTGTGTGAAAATCGCGAAAAAAAGTGCAAAGATGGGGCTATCGTTGAAGCAGCCAACTTTTGGATGCAGTGTTCCGGGCGGACGATGTGATGTTTTTGGCGGTGTTGGTGTTGTTGTTGGTTGTGGTGGCAGGGGCACGTGAACGGATGGGTCTTGCAGTGGCGGCAGCGTGCGTCGTTTTGATTGGTTTTCTTGTGGCAGGAGGAGGGGGCCTGGAAGCAGGCGGCATGATCTTGGCTGCAGATGCAGCGGCTGCAGGTTTTGTGGCGGGCTGCTTGATGATGCCGTTTCTTGATGGTGATGAAGATGGTGGTGACGGAGATGGTGGCGAAACGCGTTTTTGTTGTTTTTGACGCGATGGTGCGCGTGTTGATGTGTTGTTTGGAGGCATGGACGTTGCGACGGATGACGCGGTCGAAGATGAAAAAGAGGGCGCGCTTTGTGGGCATTGACGCGCGAATTCGCGATTTTGGCGCAATTGTTGGGGTTGTTCGGCGTGTCGGAGGTGATGATCATGCTGCAAGAAATCGACTTGGTCCATGAGACGCAGGACAATGGACTCGAGGTTCTGGCGTGCGAGTGTTTCCTTTTCCAAATGGTCTTCCAGGGGCTGCATATGTTGGAGAGTGGTGTGCATCTTGTCTTCATAGACTTGGCGCATGGCAACCTCCTGGTCCAGCCGGTCGTACAGCAATTTCTGCTGCTGGTCGATGAGCACCGTCATTTCCTCCATGGCCTTTTCGAATGCCTGGCGCATGGCGCGTTCCTCGTTCAATTGTCTTTCCAAAGCGGCAATTCGGTCCTCCTGGCCTTGGAGAATGGCCAACACGTCGTCATGATGATGATGATGATGTATCCCAGGGCCAGGGGCCACGGCGCGTGGTGGTTGTGTGGGGGCGGACGCAGCAGCATGAATAGGTAGGGAGAACGAGGACGAGGAACAGGGTTCCATGTGGTGTGTGTCGGAAAGGGGCAAAAACACGGAGGCAGATTCAATTTCGTCGTCGTCATGCACCGGCGACCGCGTCAAAAACGTCAACGACGTCGTGCACCGCGACGGCGTCAACCGTGATCGGCGACGGCGGCACGACTCGGAGGCCTTCTTGTTGATTTTCACCAAAATCACCTGTTGGGGCGGCAGGTGATGCTCCAGACTCGATAAACTGTCGCTATCATCATCAGTATCAAGCATTGGTTCCGCTTCACGCATGATGATGCGCATCGGATGATCGTCTTCATCTTAAAAAAAAATGAAAAAAGGGCCAAATGAGTCAAAAAATGAAAAAAGGCGGGCACGGAGGGGGGAAGTGGCATGTGATTTGCTTTTTTTTTTTCCAAATCCATTAGATGGGATTGTGATTTTTTTTTTTTACCATGATGACCGGGGGGCATGGAGCGGTGCGGCGCATGGCCCAAAGAAGCATCTTTGTACAAAAGGGCGCGCGGTGTGAGCAATTGGTTGTTGGACGGGTGCGTTTCGGTGGTTCTGGTGCGATCACATGAAACGGTGGTGCCCCGTTCTTGTGTGTGGTGATGGGCCTGAGCGGGCAATTGCAAGGGCGAGAGGTGATGGTCGGACAGGTCATCGTCCTCCATGGGTGGCAACACGTGATGATTATTGAAAAAGGGCGGGTCCAGGGTCTTTTCGTCGATCAACGACGAAAAGCACTCCGAATACAGCATGGACGACGCGTCGTTGGACACGCTCGTGAACGACGTCTCGTCAAAAAACGAATATTCGTCGCCTTTGGCCTGATCCAGGTACGACAATGCCTGCAATTCGCTCTTTGGCGGGAACTCGTAGTTGATTTGCTCCGAATCGAGATGCTGTGGTACAAGCATGATGCTATCCGAGTCGTCAAGCAGCATGGGTGCTGGTGTGTGCATCAATTCAAGCGCAGCGGTGCTGGACATGGCGGTGTTTGGCGTGTAGCGTGGTAGGGCCTTGGCAGGCGCCTGGGGGCGAAACAATGGCAAGGTGCGCAACGTTAAAAAAAAGAGGGGGATGATACAAAAAGGGGGTGAAGGAAAAAAAAAGACAAAAGAACAAAGAGACAAAAAATTGGGCGGGAGAGCAAAAAGGACAATGAGAAAGGAAAGAAGAAAAGAAAAGGACACAAAAAAAAAAGAGGGTCCGCCCGCATTTTTTAAAAAAAAAAGAGCAAACAAATCCATTTCGGGGAAGCACACGAAATTTGGGATGAGTGGATGAGGGTCGACACAGACGACATGCAAGGTAATGCATAAAAAAAAAGAGAGGGCCGCCATTCATTGAGCATCCTTTTGTCATAAATTGGCACTTATTAACCACTTACATTAAAGCTGTACGAGGACAGCAAATAGACAGGCGATGGCGGACGCTGATACAGGCTGCTCATTGTCGTCGAAAATTATCGTATGGATTACTTTTTAAAAGAGTGGGTATGATACAAACAAGAATAAAAAAAAAAAAAAGACGCCAAAAGAAAAGGAATGGATGGGGCGTGAGGACGAAAAGGAAAAAAAAAAATATGTAGCGCAGAAAAAAAAAGGAGGGGAGGAATTTAGCAATGGGATGGGATGAAAGGGCTCTTTTATACAAGGCGAAGAATATTTTGGGGAGGGGGGGAGCAAGCTAAAAAAAAGGGGGGGGAGTGACGAGGAGGTGAAGAGAGAGAATTGGAAGGGGAACAATGAAAAAAAAAATAGGGATCGAGATGATGGATCGAAAAATGGCAAAAGAATGAAAGACGTGCCAGGCCAATTGGCCGCTTTTCGTGTGATTTGACAAGGAGAGTTCTGCTTTGGGTGTTTTTTGGCTACACTACTATCCACCACGCAACGGGAAGGAGCAATGCGCGCCAAGCAAGGTTCACACCGTTTGCTGATCAGCACTGCTGTTGGATGGGACGTTTACTTTTTTAGAAAAAACACGCTATTAGTACCAATTTTTTTTGGCCAACGAGACACAAAAAGCGCGTGCCGCGCGCGCGACTTCGCGCGTGAATTTTTTTTCGCTTTTTTAACTTTTTCTCTTTTTTTTTTTTTACCCAAGGGCCTTTTCACTCGGCCCCATCACTTGATCTTGCTGCTCATGCCTAAATCAACGATGAAAGGGAGCAACAGATCATGAGTTCAGGTTTTTCATTTGCCTTTTCCACTTGTCAAATAGAGTTAGGGAGCGTGTGTTTTCTCAAAAAGAAGCTTTACCTGGCCTGTCATGCGTTTCCCCCGGACAAATTGGATTAGAATGGGATGGATCAGCAAGTCGCGCGTACGCACGCGCGTAAAAAGAGCGTAAGAAAAAAAAAGCAATTGAGCGTCATGGGAGATCAGGATGAGGCGATTTGGCAAGTCATCAGCCTCTTTTACTTGTTTTGAGTGAGTGATCACCCGCCCACGCACGCACCACGCTCTTTGCCTCACCTTGTAATCATCCATGGCGGCGACCAAGAGGGTGTTGATGTCGATCAATGTACCTAAAATGATGTCGAAATGAGGAAAAGCCAAAAAAGGCAACAGCGTGCCTCTGCGTTGCCTTTGTGTGACCCATGTTTACCAATGTAGACGGGATCGATTGTGTCCTCAACGTAGCGCATGACATCCGCATGTAGATCTTGACACTTTTGATACAATTCCTTATTTTTTTTTGAAAAAAAAAGAGACAAAGGGAGGAACAAGTGTGTGTGCGCGTGAGTTCAGGACCCCTATTTTTGATCTTCCCCATGATGGCCATCCTCCCTCAATCCTCAATTTCTCTTTCTCTCTCTTTTGTTCTCCTACGTACAGTGGCCAATTCCGCTTGATGGTCTTGATCTTCGCTTTGGGCAAGCACGCGCTGCAACAGATCGCTTGTTGTCTTGGATTCTTCAATGCATGCGTAAATCTTTTTTGTACCAAAAAAAGGGCTTGGGTGAGCTCGGGCTTGGCCCCTCCGAGTCTTTTTTTTTCATCTTTTTTCATAATTTGCGCCAATTTCCCTATCCGCCCCCCCCATCAACACGCGCGCTCCCTACAATGAGGAGAGTTGCAGCGCCCCATTGGCCCGACGACATGCAACCTTGATCCCACTCGCTCACTCTCTGTGCTGCGTCGCCCATCCAATTTCCCTATTTTCCTCTCTTGGCAGCCCGCCTCTCCCCCCCTTTATTTTTTATTTTTTATTTTTTTTTTTTTTGCACGCGCGCCCCCTTTTTTTTTTTGCCCTCGCTTTTTTTCTTTTTTTTTGAGTTTGCTCCTTACCCTTTGGCTGGTGGTTTGGCTTGGCGGTGGGGTAGTGGCTGGCGATGGTGTCGCTAAAACGTGGCCATGGCGATGTGCATTTGCGTTTTGCGCGCTGGACGTGGACGAGGACGCGCTCATTCCCGATGTTGAGATAGCCGACGATGTATCTGCACGTTGCTGCGGCTTGTTAATCCATTTGCTAAGCATCGATGGCTTTCTTGTCGCGCCAGGGGGCGATGATGGCAATGTTTTTGCCTGCGCCTCGTCCTTTTCTGGCCATTGCCAGGGCTGGGCGGCCGGTGAAGACGGCGAATTGTTGTAGATGCCCTTGAAGAACGGTGTCACCTGGAACACCTGCGGAGAAGCCGCGTCGTGGCGGTGTTGCTGCTGCTGCGGCGCCAAATCACCATAGAATTGCGAATTCGGCGCGGCCGTTCTAGGCGTTGGCGCAAAAGGATTGCTCTCCGCCGTGATCTTATAGCACAGCGGCAAAATTGGGTGCATGGGCGTCAGTTGGCCAAAGTGCATCTGCCATGCAAACGCGCACTCTCTAGCAAATGATCATTTGTTGGCATATTCAATTACAAATGAGCGTTTTGGCTGCAATGAACTCCCATATTAGGCAAGCCTCTTAATTCGTTCAAAAATCACGCCCTTTTGCACACAACCCCCCTCTTTTTTTTGAGTTTCCGCCCCCCGCCACTCCGATTGGAGCCGTACCTGAGCGCGTCGCGTACTGCGGGCGACGTGTTCTGTGTCCAAAAGCAAAACGTGATGAGAGTTCAATGGGCATCTCGATCAATGCGTTTTTTACCGGTCGACCCCAGAGATTCGTTAGTGAGTTTATGAACGTCTCATTTGCCAGTTGTTCTGTGGTGGTCCAACCCATGAAAAGCCCACGGATCAGTTGACATTTTCATTTACCCAAAGACAAAAGCCCTTACCATCCATGCCAGTTGAGTTTTCCGTAATCATCTTGAGCAGCTGGGTCACAAAAGAGTTTAAAAAAGCGAAGTCTAAGCCCACGCCAGCTTTCTTTTATTGGTTTTTTGCTTCATCGTTACCTGAATGACCTTGGCTGGCGATTGTGACGTGGCAAGCAGATGCTTTTCCATCGTCTTGCGCACGACCTTGGCGGCCTGCGGGGAGCGTGTGACCTGGTGGCAGATACTGATGGCCGCCGACCAGTCGAGCGATGCCGATTCGCGGTCCGTGGCCCTTTCTGCAACAAAAAAAAAAAAAAAAAAAAAAAAAAAAAAAACAACATGAGCTATTTTTTTCTTTTCG
>KV441926.1:107804-122345 GCA_001650995.1 Gongronella sp. w5
GAGAATGGGCCACGCCACTGCATCTGCCCCTTACCCATGGCCCGAATCAGGGCTGTTTCTTCTGGGTTCCTTTGGAGCGGCAGTCTAGAGGGAAAAAAAAGAAAAAAAAACCAAAACAAAAGTTTGCGTGTTCCCTCCTAGCCCCGGCAGCGTTCTGCACGACCACGAGGCTCTTGTCTGTGCGGTCTACAGTGAGAGACGTACCTCATACTTTTTCAGTCAACGTGAAACGGGGATGGAAGGCGACGAAAAAGAAAAACACAAAAAAAGCAAAAACGTCTGTGGGGGACAGAAAGGTGTGCCTTTTTTACTTTTCTCAGATGCCTGTACCAGGTGACACAAACTGGCCAAATGACTGCGACTGCGTGTCAAAAGGTTGTTGCGCCCATTTGCCATAGAAGAGCGCTTGTCAATTCGCCCTTTTGACAAAACCACCAATTTATTGGCCTAAAAAAGGGGGAAGAGGGGGAAACGACATGACGCTTCTTGTTGAATTTGCATGCCTGATTTGGCAGCCCAATATTGTCAAACAAAATGGGGGAGGAGGGCCAAGGGAAACGCCGCCTCCCTAACTTTTCGCCTCCTTACTGTTGCGGCGCGCCTTTTTTTTTTTATTTGAGCTTCTTGAACCGACTTTTTTTTTTATTTATTTCTTCTTTTCTTCTTTTTCTCTTTTTTCTATTTCTTTCTTATTTCTCTCCCTGTCGTTGTTCTCTCATTTTCCGTGCCTTTTCTCCATTTTTTGCGTGTTTGTCCCATGGTGCTCAATTTCAGTGCGGCGACGCCCGAGGGCACGAGTCGCGTCGAGCTCGTGCAAGAGCTGCAAGACATCCTTGGGGCGTTTTGTTCGACGAGTCAGCAGCAATTCTGCGTGGATCAAGGTGTATTTCGCGAAAACGAGCTTTTGGCTTGGCGAAACACGATGCAGGCGATCCATGCGCTGCTGCCAACGTTGGAATTCGACACCTCGCCTGAGCAAGAAGAAATGACAACGTCACATGTGCGGCGTTCGCTAATTTGGACGTTGCAAGATGTTGTCCAGGGATTTGACACCGCGTGCGCGCAACGCGCCATGTCGCCACTGGACGAATTGCAAACGAATCAATACATTGACGACTGGCACAGGCTCAAGCGCCAGATGGACAGCAAATCTGCCGAAAACGAGCTTCTGGGTGCTCTCTTGGACGAGGTTTCACGAATTGCGCGCGTGTGGCTGCCCCTGGACGCGCCATCGCCCGTTCCTTCGGCATCCATCTCCAAACGCATCAATCAGGCAACCAAGAAAATGGTGGTGTCATCCAAAAAGAAGAAAAACTACCCATTGGCGCGCTCCACGACACACCCGTCGGCTGGTCCGGTGGTCCATGCGCCAACAAGTCCCTTGGGATCGTCTACCATGGGGCCAATGGGGGCCATGGGCGCCATGATGCATCACCCATGGCAAGATTTACTGTTTCGACGCGGCCATACTGCTCCCACGACACCTCTCAGTAGCGCCGCAAGCGGATCTATGGGCAGTTCGACGGTGCATCCTGCCGACGACGTGTTGACGTCGATTCTGACGACTTTTGACTATCCGCCTGGGGCGTACATGGTTTCCATCGATCGAGTGAATTACGCGCAGCTTGGAATGGACCATGCGCACGTGGGCACGCGACAAATCATATTTGACACGCATTACATCTCGCCATCCGACGCGATTTCGTTGATGACGCGTCTTTGTGATATGTTTACTGCGCTTTTCTCGTCGACCGCCCAGCAGCACCTAGCACAAGTGGACGCGCAGGTACGCAAAGCACAACCCTACTATACGGCATCCCATTTGAAGAGGCTGTCGTCGCGGCTATTAATGACACCGCCTTCATCGGTGCCATCCGATGATGATGACGACGATGGCGCACCACCACCAATTCCTGTCCACCGACATCCACATCGCGTTTCGGCTCCCCCAGCCTCCACCGCCTATAGTGCGCCGCCACTGTCGTCACGTCTCGCGCATACAAAGGCTTTGGCGCCTTTTCGGCTGTCATTGACAACACCGCATATGCTCTGGCATCATCCAATTCCAATTCCATCGTTTGCACCGGCCCCCTGGCAGCTGCCGTCACTCATGAAACCCAGGTACCCCTATGACGCCCTCTTTTTTGGCCTCATTCGCCGCAAACCCCATCGCGCCGCCAAGTTTCTCTGGCACATCGACCATGACACCTCTTTCCATGGCCCTGATCATGTGTTGTCGGCCGCGGCATCGTCCACGGCATCTGATGACGCTCCACCGCAGCGAAATCGGCCGTCGCGAAACCAGATCACCCAGCTATGGGCGCCATGGGATCCTGAAATGGACGTGCCGCCCTTTTTTAGTGTATCTGTCGCCAAGCTGGCACTGCATCTGGGCAAGATTTCTGCCCAATTCTACAGGGACGTCGCCGCGCACACGCGCCTGCGCCACCAGGAGAACGCACAGACACTAGACACGCTGGATTGGGAGATGACCGACGTGTACCGTCATTTGCAGCTGGCTAGCGCGCGCGCCGTCATGCACCGCGCGCTGCAAATCGCCTTGTACTTGCATCCAGCATGCGCAGCGCCTGATCCGGCATCGCAGCTCACTTTCCCACCACCGCCAAACACACAACCACCACCAAATGGCCAAATTGAGCAAAATACCAACGATTCTTCGCCACCACCACTGCCGCCCGCGCCACCCATCCACCACGACCAACACGACCATGACGGCTGCAACCCAACAACGACAATGCCAGGCGCAACACACATGCAGCACGCAAGCTCACAGCCAAACACCACCACATCGACAAACAACCATTCCTCTTGCACAATCCCCAACACCGACGACCAATTGCACGGCAAACCCTTGGCACGCAGGCACTCGGTCGACTCGCCAACCCATCACGACACAGTCACCATGCATCCTTGAATTTTTTTCTATCATTCCAGTGAAATAAACATCAATATTGCTGCATCACAACCTTTTTTTGCAAAGTTAGACCTCTGGGTGTGTGTTTTAATGAATTGATGCAATGTTTGTCGATGAAAATGCAATAAAACCCGATGGATCGTCAAGACGGATGTGGAAAATACACGAGTTTTTTTTAAAAATATTTCTGTTTTGTGTGAATTTGACCAAGTATAGTCGCAAGAACTTGGCAAGGATGGATAATATAAAAGATGGCTTCGTCCAACGAAAGCTTATTAGTGAATTTGAAACGATTCGGTTGCGTGGACAACGAGCAACAATATATATACGTAAAAATACTTATTTTTCTGAAGTTAGAACAACTGGTTGACGGGCATCAAAAAATACTCCAGTCGATGCAGGTGAATTGTCCGATTCGAATGAGCTGCCGGTCAAAGCACTGAGGCAGCTGCGTCGCGCAAAACGACGTGGAACAAAAATCACGAAAATCGCCTGAGGTACACTCGACGACTGAAAAATCGCAAAATCAAGTTGCGTCAATCGCCTCGCAAAAGGGTCTAATAGGTAAAAACACCCATTTAACTGTGAAAGGGCCAAGAAAAGATGGAGTTTTACTTGCGCGTTTTGGAGCAAAGTGAAAATTGTGACAATGAAGGCCATGATTTAAAATCGTTGTAGAGCAATGAAAATTGAAGCTGAAGTTGTGAAAGTGTAATCATTCGAAAGAGAAGACCCTGATTAGCAAAGGCAAGTGCGTGATCACAAGAAATTATTAGCAGAAGCACGCGCTAGTCGCGGTCAAAGTAAACCCATGTTTGCGACTGTTTTCGACGGGTGAATTCTCGCGCTGTGGATATCCAAAGAGCTCGCCCGTCAATTCATATATTGTGCGCCTTGCCTCTGACTTGCAGTCAAGCGTTAAAACAGAGCTTTAGGTCCATTTCTCGTCGAGATAATTGCTGTCAAAGAAAATCCTTTAACTGCGTTTTACGCAGAATTGAAAGCCTTGAGGCATCATTTTATGTCATTTTTACCGTCAAACAGGATGGGATCTACCTTTGTATGCAGGTTTCGTCCAGATCGCGGAACCCACATTTTGGATTTTCATCTCGGCCCCGATTTCGGCGAAAAACGCTTGCGCAGCTTCACGGCCGTGGAAGGCAACCCCACTTATCCCAATGCTCATCCGTGTGATGCATTCAACAATATCAAGATTTCCAAGCGAACGGACAATTCCCTCTTGGGATTTAATAACAAGAAACTTTTGGAAACCAATTTTGGAATGGTAGGTGCGTCTTGCCGCGTATTTCTTGAGCCCGCCACGCTGTGCATGCTTTTCGTTTCGCTTTACCGTCATTTGCGCCATATAATAAATGGAGGTTGGTGCGCGAATGCAGGCGCGTCGCCGCGCTTAAAATCGCCGTTCTTCATTCAACGCGTCGTATATCACCAACAGGACGCGTTTCCTTGTGATCACAGGTGCGTGCGAATGCGGACAGTGGTTATGCGAGAGGCATTTTTGTTTCGGGCCGCTAGGTTGAATGTACATTGACTGGTTCCGCAATGAGGTGCTTTTCGCGGTCTGTTTCCATTTCCTCCTGAAACCTTTTTAACAATCCTTCGTTTTGCCATATATAATACTGATACCCACAGTGGTTCCGTAGGTTGCTCCAAATTTGGTGGAACAATAGATACTTGTTTTGTTGCCTGAAAAGTAACAAATAAGTATTTTATCTTCTTTTTGCCTCTACACACGCACTCTTAAGGCGTCTCCCGTGCAAGCTGGCCGCAATGAGAAAGCATTGCGGCATCCAGGGGCACATGATCACTTTTGCCTGCGGCGAGTTGGCGCAGTTTTGGCCGGCGCTTAAAAATGAGCCTCGCTTGTGCCGGGCCGCCCAATTTGGGAGTGAATTCAAATATTCACACTCCTCGCTTGTTTTCTCCCTTTTTCTTTCCTCTTATTCAATCATCTCATCATGGTATGTGTTGCGGCAACGGCTACAGAGCGCGGAAAACGGCGTACAACATCGATGCATGACACGATACAACGACAATGACGACCATGGACGATCATGCATTGATGGATGGATCGCTTTTTGATGCGGATGAAGATGGATGGATGCTTTGCACGGAACGAATTGCTCATCGATTGGCCTTCTTTTTCTTCTTTCCTTCATACTAACAGGGTAAAGTCCACGGTTCTTTGGCTCGTGCCGGTAAAGTGAAGTCGCAAACCCCCAAGGTAAGATAGAAAAGAATTATTTTGACTTGCTTTTTCGACTGTTGACCTTTTTCGACTAACGTTTTACTCTTCTCTTTTTTGCAGGTTGCCAAGCAAGAAAAGAAGAAGTCCCAGACTGGCCGTGCCAAGAAGCGACAGGTCTACAAGTAAGTTTTAGCGAGCAAGCGATGCAAAAGCAGCGACAATGTGGCACAGACAACTCATCGTTCCTCTTTTTTTTTCTTTTTAGCCGTCGTTTCGTCAACGTCACTGCCCAGATCGGTGGCAAGCGTCGCATGAACCCTGCCCCCACCGCTGGTCCTTAAACATTTTACTCTCTCCCATCCGCCTCTTTGTATATCTTGCCCATTGCGCAAATGAATAATAAATGAGCAGGTCGTCTCGCGACGACCTTTTCTTCATTTTTTGAACTTTTTTTCCGTTTTTTATGCGCGAGGCTAAGGGCAGGCAATAATAGCATGATCGTTCATAGGCGTGCGTCCCAAGTTTTGTCGTGTCTCTTCTATGCAGCAATGGCCAATTGGCCGCTGCTGCATCACCCACCACCAGATTGAAGCCATTGAAGCTAAATGTCATTCTTTAAAATGCGAATTGGACATTATCATCATCAGCTCATGAATGCCCATTGCCTCTATATCCCCGTGGTCATGGAGGCAAAAAAAAAAAAAAGAGAGAGGCGGAAAATGTGAGCAAAATGAGCAAAAAGGGGAAAAGGACATCATTGGCAGCCAGCTCTAGTCCGGGCGGACGCCGGACCTAAGCGGTTTGGGGTCGCGCTTTATTTTCTCTGCAGCGGCCTGGCTAAGCAATCCCTTTTTTCTTCCTCTTTATTTTCTGTTTCATCCATCATGGGTAGGTCGTACGCATCCATCCATCCATCCATCGCCTCACACCGTCTCTTTTTTTCCATAGCTGTTGGTAAGAACAAGCGCCTCTCCAAGGGCAAGAAAGGTTTGAAGAAGAAGGTGTAAGTGAAAGATCCCCCCTCCATTCAATGTTGGCCAGGAAAAAGAACAGCAGAAAGAGCAACAGCAGGTTACCGACAGGACCGACAAAAGCGATATTATGCAGTCATTGATGCTTTACACCCATTGACAACACGCTCCATATCGTTATTTTCTACACGAATTGTCGCTCCAGCACGTCGCGTTTGTCATTTGTTCTTCACGCTTTCGTCTCAGCCTGCTTTTTTTGCTGTTCTTTTTTTGTCTTGCTTCCCTCCCCCTCAAAGAAAGTGGCAAAAGCTCACCTTGTTTCCATTTTTTTTCTTTTTTCTTTCTTTTTTTTCTCGTTTTTTTTCGACAGCGTCGACCCCTTCACCCGCAAGGACTGGTACGATATCAAGGCTCCTTCCATGTTCGATGTGCGCCAGGTCGGCAAGACCTTGGTCAACCGCACCCAGGGTCTGCGCAATGCCAACGACTCTTTGAACGGCCGTGTTGTCGAGGTTTCTCTCGGCGAGCTGTCCAAGGACGAGTCGCGCGCCTTCCGCAAGATCCAGCTCAAGGTTGATGAGGTCCAGGGCAAGAGCCTGCTCACCAACTTCTACGGCATGGACATGACCTCGGACAAGCTCCGCTCCATGGTCAAGAAGTGGCAGACCACCATCGAGGCCTTTGTCGATGTCAAGACCACCGACGGCTACCTCGTGCGTCTGTTCGTCATCGCCTTCACCTCGCGCCGCCGCAACCAGGTCAAGAAGACCTCGTACGCCCAATCTTCGCAGATCCGCCAGATCCGCAAGAAGATGTTCGAGATCCTCGGCGAGGAGACCTCCTCGTGCGACCTCAAGGAGCTCGTCCTCAAGGTCACCTCCAGCGCCAACAACCATGCCCAGGACAACATTGCTGCCCGCATCGAAAAGGCCTCGCAGTCCATCTACCCCTTGCAAAACACCTACATTCGCAAGGTCAAGATCCTCAAGGCCCCCAAGTTCGATGTCACTGCCCTCTTGTCGCTCCACGGTGGCGCTGCTGCCGTCGCTGACGAGGTCGGTGCCAAGATCTCCAAGGACTTTGTTGAGCCCGCCATCTTGGAAAGCGTCTAAATGCCCACTCCATCCCAACCCCCCCCCCAAACCTCATCATGAATCCTTTTGAATTTCATCTTTTCATAGAGAAATAAAAAAAAGATTGCGTCTTCTTTATGGAAAAGCGAATTGGTGAAGAGACAGAGGGATTTGTAATAAAAGTGTAGCAAAAAGAAAAAAAAAACAAAAAAAGATCATCGCCGCGACGACTTTTCCTTGTTTGGCTTGAAACAGAGGAATTGCACGACGGTGCTCTTGCGGCTGTACACGAGCAATTCCTTGACATGGCTGAGTTCTGCCTGCAGGTTGCCGCTGTGCTGCTGGTTCTGGTCATAGGCCTGTTCAATCGTCTGGTAAATCTGTTGCAATGTCTCTGACGCGATGGGCGTCACGTATTGCGACAATGTCTGGTGCATGAATTCGATTTCCAACGTTGCTTGCAGCATGCCACCCATGCCAAAACGCTCAACCTTGCGGAAACACTCGAGACAATCGTTGGCCATGTTCTCTAGCAGCGCAGACAGCGCGCGTGGGATCAATTGCTTCGTAACACTGCTGATCCGTGAGTGGACAAGCACCATGGCCATGAGCGCCTCGTACACAAATGAGTGCACCTCTGTGAGAAAAAAAAAAAAAAAAAAAAAAAAAAAAAAAGAGGCAATGAATAAAAAAAAGACGGAATTGAGGACTTACCAGAGGGCTTAGAGATGTTGTACCAGTCAATGCCGCTCTTGAGGATGCCGTGCGTGATGATGTCGCGAATGTATGCCGACTTGCGCTTGATATAATCATTGAAAAGAATCTGATCCAGCTGATCCACGACGTCAATGAGGGTCTAGAAGATAAAAAGGAGCGGCAATGAGGACCACCATTGCCTACACGACGCGTCGTTCCAACGTGTTTTTTTACCTTGTAATCTTCCTCCATATTGACCTTGTACGCGTTTTCGAACAAGGTGACGAGCTTGCGAATGACGGCAAGTCGCATGTGTGCCAAATTGCTGACGGTCAGCAAGATGCGGATGTCCTATTGAATAATGGCACGTGAGATGCTTTGGTTAAAAAAAATGTCATGATGATTTACCATCGAGTGGACGTCGATTTTGCCGCGCTTTTTGGCGAGCAAGAGCTCGTCGCGCTCAGAAAGCGGCTTGTAGTCCGAAAAGGCGACCTGAACGAGCCCGTCGAGGAACGAAAAGGTGGAATCGAGGAAAGATGAGCGGATCTTGTCTAAGAGGACGGGTGGGACGCGTGTATTCTGGCTCGCAGCCGCGTCGGTCGTGACGGACAGTGTCGCGACGCGGTACGCAGATCGCGCACAGAACTTGTGGTATTCGTAATACCGCTTTAGCAAGCACGTGTATTGCTGATTGTATGGATCAAGCACCCAATCCTCCAAAAAATAGAAGCTCTTGGCATCTACCATTCGAAAATGGTGAATAAACAGATAATTTTTTGTTTCGGTTCATACCTCGTTCCCAGCACAAGCAGATGACGTCCAAAAACTTGATGCGCGCCTTCTCCATGAGGTCGGTGAGACCGGCAAACGTTTCGCCGGACAGGGCAATGCCATTGAGGTCGGTGATGCAATTGCCCATGGTACTGATGATGCGCGTCAAGGACTCGGACACGTGGATCGAGTTGGTGTTAGCCGGCAAGAACTTGGGCAGCGACACGGTAGCGTCCTTTGCGCCGGCCGTGGCCGCATCCAGCTCGAAATAGTCCGACAGCATCGATGCATATCGGTCGACAATGTTGCGCGACATGCTCTGGCATTGCTCCACCTTGGCCAGATCCACATTCACCTTGCGCCGGCGCCCACTGGGCTGCCGCGACACTTGGTCGCCCATCGACGTCTTTTTCTTGAATTTGCCCTCGATGAACGCCTTGGACAGGCGCCAAAAATCGGGGAGACATTGCACGAGCAAGCTCGACAGAGCCTTGACCGCCTCGGTCATGGCGCGCCACATGCGCAAATCCACGCTGTCGTCTGTCTCCAGGGACAGCGTCTTGGATTCAATGATATTGATGGCGTGCTTGAGCGAGATGCAGCGCTGGACAGACGACGCTTTGCTGGGCAGGCTGCTCTTGATCTTGGTCAGCTTGTCCATGTTGGTCGTGAACGTGTCCTTCATCAGATCCATGATCCATTGGTACTGGCTATCCAGATAAAACCACGCAGGATCCTCCTTGGTGTCCAATTCAAACAGATAGCTAAAAGAAAATGACAAAAAAAAGTGGGTTAAAATCTCCATTTTTTTTCGTGCTGATGTTGCCCAATTTTCAAACATTACTTGATGGTTTTTTCTTGCTCGTCCATGTTGCGCCAGGGGTCTTGGAGCAGTTTGAGCAGCACGTTTTGCAGTTCACCAATGATTTTGGTCACTTCGTCCCACACCTTGTCAAAGACGCGACGATGCGTGTCAGAGACGCCAGTAAAATCCTCGTCCGGCGACGGCTGTTGCACATTGGCCACGGGGCCCGACTTGACAATCTGGTATAGATACTTGCCTTTGCGGTAATCGCGGATCGCCGCTTCGTACTTGTTCTAAAATCAATGGTAAATGAAAAAATGTCAGTGACGACGTGACGACATGACGTGTGCTCGATGGAGGCGTGGTTTTTTTTTTTTTTTTTTTTTTTTTTTTTTTTTTTTTTTTTTTTTTTTTTTACCTGGCGGATCGAATCAAGCAGGCTGCTTGGCAGATTAAAAAAGAACTTGTATTGCTGCAGAATTGACAGCGTGTTGCGCACCTTTTCGACGCGCTGGCGTCGCTCCACCACGGGTCCGTAGATCTGCGACGCCTTGTTGTTCGCATCTGGTTGCAAAATTAAAAAAAAGGGAGAGGTTGAGGCAATGAAATGCAAAATGTTTTGGTTTGCTGCGCGACACCCTTACCTTCGAGTGTGAGTCGGAGGTCCTTTGTGCCAAATTCCATGCCCTCATTGAGCTGCAGGGAGCGCATTTCCTCGTAGACGTGGTCAATGGTGTTTTTCGCGGTGACAAAGCGGTCAAAGTTGCTGTGGACGAGCGATTTGAGCGCCTCGGCGCGCTGATCGACGCCACGGCGTAGCCGCTTCTCGCCGTGCACCAGGTCATTGTAGCTGGCGTCCTTGTGCACCGCGAGAAGGAATTGACGCGGGTTGAAGTTTTTGTTGGATATCATGAGCGACGATTCTATTAAAATATGCATTGTTAGAGCTCTCTTTTTCCCTTGACCTTGTCTGCGCGCTTCATCCACTTGCTTTCTTTCAGGTCCGTGAATTTGGTCGTCTTGAGCGAGGCACTATATGAGCGTGAGTCGACCTCCATCTTGATGGACTACCAATTTTACATGGGCTTACTTTTCAAGGATGGAAGGCAGCAATCCCAGCGGGTCTGTGGTATCAATGGACATGTCCATGTCGACCTGTGCGGGGCGCGCAGTGCTGTCGCCGGCCTGGGCATCGCGTCGGTCAAATTGCTGCTTCGTTGTCTCTTGTGCCGTGTCGTCCACCGTGTCGTCTGTCCAAATCCCCGGCTCAAACGAGTCGATATTGTAAAACTTGAGGATAGCCGCATCCTCTGCGTATTCGTTGCTGGTGTCAGGAGCTGACATTGTGGTATACTAGGGAAAATAGGGGAAGCCTAATGCACAAAAAAAAAAAAAAAGAAAAAAACGAGCAACAAGAGAGAAGAAAAGCAATAAATTAAAACCGCGGGGGCGCGGCTGGCCTTATTTTTCTTCCCCGCGCGACGTCGCTCCAGTCGACGGACATCCGCACGCGTTCGCCTACATAAACTAAACACGTTTTTCTTGCAAAAAATGTGCCTGAATCCCAAGTGATCATTCTAATTGAAATTTGAATTCCTTTTTTTTTTTTGCTGGAGAATCATAAAGGTGCATACGTGCGGCAAAGCATTGAACGTGCTGGAGAATCATAAAGGTGCATAACGTGCGGCAAAGCATTGAACGTGTCCTGGCCATAGTTTTTAACGCGTGTTTCAAGACTGCACGCTGACAATTCATGAATATAATGCAGCATTTTAATACTGTATAGTAAACAATATTTCGCGTTTCTTTGTATTTCTCTTGCCTTTTTTTCGCGATGGAGCGGCTTCGAAATGATGTTCCATTAGATTACTGCAAGTGCGATGCTGTTGGGTGCTGAGTGGTGCGACACCTTCCGCAGCGATTGTCTTGCCTTATACTGTACTGTAGATGAAAGTTCATATTACTGTAGACAAATTTGTATTTTACTGTACAGTGCACATTCTGTTACAGTATTATGATACGATAGACGTCAACTTGAAGTACAGTAATTGCAGCTGACAAGAAGACAGCGCACAAATTTGAAACAAATCAAGTGCTTAAGAGCGGTACCACGATGCTGTTTAATGTACTTCGGGAAAAAGCGTGTTTTCAGACTTTGCCGGCCTGTTGTGCTACCAGAAATTTTTTTACAGCCTACCTGCTCGCAAATGAAAACTGCGTCACGACATACCGTAAACTACGGCCCAGTGCTCAAGACGGATCCGTCCGATTTTTTTTGGACTCGAAAATGCCAAAATCCCCCTATTTGAATTATTTTGCGTTCATCTGTTTACCTGAATGGTCGACCCCGCTCAAAAATAGCCGCATCGAATTCAGCGCAAAATTTGCAACAAAAAAGCTTAAACCCCCGAAGCGCTACGACCACTTTTGAAAAATTCAGGGGTCACTCAGGGGTCACACATTTCAATCTCAGAACGTGCCAAATTTGGGAAAAATCGAACTCCGAGTGATCAATGCATCCCAAATAGGTAAGTCGGATCATTTGCTATTGGCAGACAAAATGGCAGGTCGCCCCCCCACCTTAAGAAAAAAGCCCAAGGAGTGACGCATGAGCGGCGATCGACCGCGACAAAGGGAAGTAATTGATAATACAGTTTTTTGCAAAAATTTAAGGTTTGACACTTCCAAATTACGTGCGTGGATTGCATGGAATTTTTATTTTTTCTTATTTTTTTATTTATTTTTTATTTGCAAACTTTTATGCGCTGAGTGGGCTGCAGGCTGATGAAATGACCGATGCAAAAAGTTAAAACCCAAGCCAGCGCGCTGCAAGTTACCCCATTAGGTGCTTTGCCCCCTGTTTGTTAATAAAATTGGAATAAAAAACATATGTTTATTACAGTAGTTCGTTGTCGAGCAAATGGCGATCAAAAATTTTGATGAAAAAGTGGATTTTCTTTGTGAGTTTTAGCCATCCATCGATGAAACTAGTCTCATTCGATAGAGATACAAGAGCTGCTTTCGATACGTTACTGTAAAAGCGCCGTGTTGTCATCCAAGCAGTACTTGTTACGGAGAACATCGACGTTGAAATTTTTTGTAATGTTTGAACGACTTTCACAAGTGTACAGTACAAAGATCACGCATCGGGCAAACAAATATTCCAGAAATGACTTCGAGCGTGTCTCTTTCGAATAGTAGTGCCAGTTTCAACCCGATTCACGAAATGATGATTTCGAGAGCCCACCTCTCAATTTGTGAAAATGTCGCTATTTTGGATTCATCTTCTGCACAGCGACTCAGCGGAACTCTAGTTTTCAACCCGCCATCATGTTGAAAAAAGACGTGACGAATAATGGCTTATTACAGTAATGAAATTTTTTTGGAGGCGATGCACCACTCATGTTTTGTAGTGTCTACTAGCCTCTAGTACCGGTAGTGTGTACAGTATGATTGGATTTGTGAAAATCTTTGAAATACTGCCAATTTTTCAAAATTGTCGACAAGTCGGCCTGCTTGACCAGCAGTGGCCAGTGCACTTCGTTCAAGACTTTGACTCGGTCATGGTACATCATGCAGTGGCAGATTCCAAGGTGTACAGTAGGGCAATTTTTATTTTGATCAATGCATTGGCCAATAACCACAACAGTGACTTCTTCGAATTGAAGCGATCTGCAGCACGACGTACAGTATGCAACCACCAGCATCGGGCACCTGCGGCGGGCTGGATGAAGACCAACAGTTTTCTGGGGACTTACTGTACGTACCGGAGGTGGTGTCCATGTGGGCATCAATGTAGGCATGCGTGGGCAAAGGCGAGCTGTTGGCAGTATTCACGTTGGCGGCTGCATTCGCCATGCGATTATCCACAGAAGAGCGATTGTGTCACGAGCCAGCCCTGGTTCTCGCGAATTCACGCGTCAGCAAGACCAGCGACACGTGTAACGCGGAGATGGACGCGCTTTTGACGCGTTTTGAAAAAAAAGCAAGACAAGTTTTTCCTACAGTACTACCAGCCATTGACATCCAGCGTGCTCACACCACACGTGCATTCCATTCATTGTTTCTTTAGCGATTGTGCACTCATATTTTATTACGCACAATCGCGTGCACGATCATGCTGCAAGATGCCTGTCAAAATATCACCCTGGTTTTTACCCGCTTTTCCTTTTTAATTTCCCCCTGTTGTTGTCAATTCCGTTCAAGTGCCCCGTGGCACCCACCTTCTCTGCAAGTTTGACGACGATCTGCGGAATTGAGTATTTTTTTTCCAAAAATCGGCGTGGTGATGATCAGCGGGGCGATGAGGACAATGGCAGATACCTACAAGTATACTGTAGTACCGGTATGAATGCGCTTATCGTAGCCCTCATGCATCGTGAATGGCAACATAATACAGTACACCAATACTACTGTACAGTACAGTGCCCGGACAAAAAAAAGTTCGTAGCAGTGCTGGGGCGTCTTGCCTTGCTTGGCTGGTCACTTGCGCTTGATGACTCACGTTGATGTGACCCCCATTGCCATTGTTGTAATTTGTGCGTTGACCGCCATTATACCGGTAGGGGCCACGCTGCTGCGGCTGATGATTACCACGGTTGTAGTTGCGCTGCCCTTGTTGCTGGGCACGACCACCCCCGCCCATTTTGACCCTGGCTCTTCTTGGGCTGCTGTTGGGCGTTGTTGTTGGCATTTTGACCATTGGGGCGATTGCCGCCACCATTGCTGCGTCTATCGCGGTGCGTACGTTGAATTTTCCGGGATCAAATACCCCCGACCTCAGCTACACCCAGGTTTTGGCCAATCACGATGAAGCTGCAAATGGCGTTTTATATGTTTTCAAGGGCGTAGAAACTCATGGCGGTGTTTAAATTACGTGTCCATTTGCTGGGTTTTGAGTACTTAGAGATTTGGCTCAAATGCTGCGGTTTGCTTTAATGGAAGTACCTCAAAACCTGCTTAAATCGCCATTTTGTCACACGAGTTCGATGTAAAATTTAATTTAGAATCGAATAAAGTTCTCACACGGTGTCCGTTAACTTAGTAAAATTTCGAGATAATCGCAATTTACAACATTT
>KV441926.1:122490-141635 GCA_001650995.1 Gongronella sp. w5
GAAATGACATTATAAACACCATCTCCAATTTTTTCTGAGACGAGTGCAATGGTGCTTGATTGTATTCTATAGATCAATTTCATGGTACATGCATCACATCCGTGCTGTGATCGATAAATGTAAAATTATTATGCGACGCGTTACGTGTCAAGCGGGCGCGTCAGGCGCGTCTGAATAATAATTTTATATCTGGCACCCAATTTAAAGCTCTTGCAGGATTGAAATCATTGTAATTATTTAATTTGAAGGGCTGGAATAGGTTGTCATCGATTTTTTGTGATTATATCAACCAGTAGAAGCACTACGACCATGTTAAAAAGGAAATCGCGACTTTTGACGCGTCTGACACGTACTCGCGTCACATAACAATTTTACATTTATCGATCACAGCACGGATGTGATGCATGTACCATGAAATTGATCTATAGAATACAATCAAGCACCATTGCACTCGTCTCAGAAAAAATTGGAGATGGTGTTTATAATGTCATTTCATGTCCACAGGCCATTGTATACGCGTAGATACGCGTCGCATCGCATGACGCGTCAGGTACACATTTTTTGGTCCATTTCAAAATCCGGTTGCTATAGGCATTTCATAATTTTAGAATCGTTTTTATACTTTTATGTCATTGTTCCTACAAAATTTCATATCATTGGAGTCATTTTTGATCAATACAGAAGAGATTAAAGTGATTGATCTGAGTGCTGGCACTGCAGCGCAATAGACAGAGGCGAACTTTTTTTTGTCCGGGCACTGTACAGTACAGTAGTAGCAGTGCTGGGGCGTCTTGCCTTGCTTGGCTGGTCACTTGCGCTTGATGACTCACGTTGATGTGACCCCCATTGCCATTGTTGTAATTTGTGCGTTGACCGCCATTATACCGGTAGGGGCCACGCTGCTGCGGCTGATGATTACCACGGTTGTAGTTGCGCTGCCCTTGTTGCTGGGCACGACCACCCCCGCCCATTTTGACCCTGGCTCTTCTTGGGCTGCTGTTGGGCGTTGTTGTTGGCATTTTGACCATTGGGGCGATTGCCGCCACCATTGCTGCGTCTATCGCGGTGCGTACGTTGAATTTTCCGGGATCAAATACCCCCGACCTCAGCTACACCCAGGTTTTGGCCAATCACGATGAAGCTGCAAATGGCGTTTTATATGTTTTCAAGGGCGTAGAAACTCATGGCGGTGTTTAAATTACGTGTCCATTTGCTGGGTTTTGAGTACTTAGAGATTTGGCTCAAATGCTGCGGTTTGCTTTAATGGAAGTACCTCAAAACCTGCTTAAATCGCCATTTTGTCACACGAGTTCGATGTAAAATTTAATTTAGAATCGAATAAAGTTCTCACACGGTGTCCGTTAACTTAGTAAAATTTCGAGATAATCGCAATTTACAACATTTTGGCCGATTTTGATTTTTGGCGGTAAATGTGCGATTTTTTCACGTTTTTATTAAGAGAGCATGGCTCGAAAGTAACACCATTCGATTCCAAATCAAATTTTACATCCAGGGGCGTCGCGTTGTAACCTCTAAGTGCACTTCCTGGGCGTCTAGCAAAAGATTAAAACGCCTTTACCAGCCAAGTATTTGATCCCGGAAAATTCAACATAGGCTATCGCGGTTGCCCTTGCGATAGCCACCACCAGCAGATGAGTGCTGCTGCTGTTGGTTATTGGTCGTCGACGATGATGATGATCCGGCACCTTGAACAGGAGAAGGAGGACCATCGTGCGTGGAGGAAATACAGTACATACAGTAGCCTTGGTGGTAATGGGCATTTTTCTGCAAATCACGTGCCTTGCAGACCAAATCAGACAGCTTTGGATCAACCATGTGCGCAAATTATTCACGGATGAAATAGTCGTGACTCGTGAGTGGCTCGGTTGTCGATGAGAGTTGTACAGTACTGTAGTACAGTAATTGCTTGGTGCCCAGCTTGATTGGCACCTTCCGAGCCAGCTTTACGCGCAAGCTCAGACTACCGCTTTGCTCCATGTAATTCACAATGGAGCGACCCTTCTTCAGACGCATGGTCATTCATGAGCAGCTGAGCGTAGTGTAAAGCGCGACTGGCGCCATCAAAGAGCTTGACAAGCAAAGGCTCGATGTTTTCGCGCCATTTCCATCATGCAGAGGTGTCTTGATCCTTGATCGCCATGCGCCATTGAGACAGCTGCGCGCGCGTCAAGGCCGCATCAATGACCTGGTCCCATGCATCATCAAGGGCCTAGCTAGCTAGGATCTACTGTAGGCATCATCAAGGGAAATACCGGCACGAGCCATGACTGGCGTGAGGTCCTGGAGGTACTGTACAGTATACAGTAGTATGCCTCCACATTCTCATAAAAATCCTTAATGGGGCGGCCCTTACGGTCGAGCTTGGCCTCCTTGGTGGATGCATCATCCACAGGCAGCGTCCCAATGATAATCAAAGCGCAACAAAGGCAGGTCAACAGGCAAGGATTTTTTTCTTTTTTTCAACCTTAGCTGGTTGCACAGGTTCATTTGATGAGACAAAGGTCTTCAAAATGGAGCCCTGAAAAGCCACTTCCTCCGCTTGCTGCTCGATAATATACAGTAGGTACTGTAGGTACATATGCCAATGACTAGCAGCCACCTCGTAGTTCTTACGGCGGGCAGAGGTACGCAATTGATAGGCGCGCGCAATACAGTGCCGGTGTTGTTGTGGTTCTGGAATGTGTTGCTCCTTTTGTCTCATGTACAGTATCGGCATTTTCAAAATCAAAATTTGTGCCTGCCGTTGTAGAGTTCACCAGCAAAATGCCGATATACGAAACAGCGTCTAGCGCTTGAAGTCGTCAAATGAAACCTGAAATTGCGCCGTTATAAGGTCAAAACCGATATAGAGGCTGCCGATATACCGTAGCGGCATTCTACTAGACTGCAGTACCGTACCGTACTGTATGAAAAATGCATTTTCTCAGAACTGAGTTATCCGACCTCTGGAAAAACTTGCTTGGGATCATCGAAGTCTTGAGTCGAGTGTCCACTTATCTAAATTTGGAGCCAAATGGTCAGGTTCATCTGGCAGAACATGTAAAATGTACAGTAGTTTGGCGCTGGGGTTTCACTAGCGAACATGAATCTCGAGATTTCTCGAGACTGAGTGATCCGATTCGCGAACAAATTAACACTGTCGAAGAACGGGGTCTACCATCAACTGGTCCAAATTTGGGACTACGGACTAGACGAGCGAGTTTCTGCGAAAGCGCCAGTTTCACACGCGTAAATGGGGCACGATCATCAGCATTTTGTCTCGTACTGCGGCAACGGCTGAGCGCCCCGACACGTGAGTCACCTCAAATGAATCAGCGAGCAAACGCGGTAAAAGCGCTTGTAATTTGGAGATATCGCTTCGAGTTTTCGGTGAGTTAGCCTTGAGGGGTCGTTTTTGATCCTGGTTTAGCCCTGATTTTGCGCAAAATGCAATTTCTCAGGACTGAGTGACGCGACGTCTGAAAAAACTTGACATCATTGGAATTTTGTGTTCATCATTCTCTAGTTCAAATATAGAACCTGAGGAACAAGATTCGGAGGATGCGCCCAGCAAAAGGGGTACGGTTTTGTCCAATTTGGTAACGCACGCGACAACGGCCCAACGGATCGACGCGTGAGTCACCTCAAAAGAAAGAGCGGCCAAACGCGGTAAAAGCGCTTGTGGTTTGGAGAGATCGCATTGAGATCTCGGCGAGTGCGGTAAAAGCGCTTGTGGTTTGGAGAGATCGCATTGAGATCTCGGCGAGTTGTTGTTGTATTCAGAAGATTTCGGGTAAAAACGCGTGTGTGCGGCACAGTGGCGCGTTGGACGCGTCGAATCACGTTTCACTCTTGAAGCAGAGTTCATAGGTAGCCATCATTGGATTATTTTAATTCAAGGAGCACAAAAAAAGGTATAAGACGCGAGGCAAGTACATTCAAAAGCATGGGAAAGAGAAAAAGTTGTACACAAAACGAAGGGAAGGGAGCGGTGTAAGCCAAGATAGAGTAATAAAAGAAAAAGGATATCTAGATCATACGCACTAGGAAGAGAAAGGTTTGGCGGGAGGTGGGGAAACAGTTGGGGAGGCATCGATGTATCCTTTGGCAGGGTTTTGGCGGCTTAAAATGCCTTTTTGTGGATAATGTCTGGGTCTTCTTGGTATTCCTCGGCGGACACCCACATCTTTTTAAATGTGCTGAGCGACGCGAGAATGGAGCCGCCGATCCAGGTGCTGTATTTTCGCTCGGGCGGCGCGTAAATTCGGATTTTGATGTCCTTGAGCGACAAGCGCTTGACCTCGGACAACAAGCGCTCACCAAAGCCTAGATGAAATTGAGTATCAGCTCGACGTCCAACTTTTTTTTTTTTTTTTACCTTTGCACAGGGGGGAGCCGCCCGAGAGGACAATGTTGGAATAGAGGGATTTGCGCAGATCAAGGTCGGCGCGGCCAATGCAGTCGACAATGGTCTGGTGGACGCCTGGATATTCCTCACCAATGAGCTCGGGCTGGAAGAGGATCTCGGGCGCGCGGAAGCGCTCTGCACCGAGCTTGATGATGTTGCCGTCAGGCAGCATAAAGTCGTCCATCTTGCCGCTCGTCTCCTTCTCCTCCTTGGCAGGGTTCAATGCCACGTAGCATGTCTTTTCCTTGATGATACGCACCACCTCCTTCTCGGCCGTCGTGCGGAAATTGTATCCGGCCTTGCGCAGCAACAGCTGCAGGTGTTCCGTGACATCTCTAATTTAAAAGAATAAAAAGGGGGGATGTGAGATGCGTGATCTCGCAATGCTTCCTCTTTTTTTCTCTCTCTCTCTCTCTCTCTCTTACCGGCCAGCAATGTCGATGCGACGGATGGCGTGCGGGACGGCAAAGCCCTCGTAGACGGGAACAGAGTGGGTGACACCATCGCCGGCATCGACAACGATGCCTGTGGTGCGGCCGGACGAATACAGACTGAGGACGGCCTGGATGGACGTGAAGAGCGCAGGCACGTTGAACGTCTCAAAGAAGATTTGCGCCGCATTGTCGCGGTTGGAGCGCGGATTCAAGGGTGCTTCGGTCAAAAGCACCGGATGCTTATTAAAAAGAAAGACGCAATTGAGGAATTGGATTCCAAATCAACGTTCTCAAGCAACTTTTTGTACCTCTTCCGAGAGCGTCTTTAGCTCGTCGGTGTAAATGTATTGCCAGATGCGCTCCATGTCCTCCCAATCAGTGACAATGCCGTGTTCCAAGGGGTAGCGGATCTTTAGCAAGCCACGCAGCTCTTGCGCCTTGCGCCCAATGAACGTGTCGCCCTCGACAGCACCGGCCATGATGCGCACGTGCTTGGGCCGGCCAACCCTAATGAATTGGAAGGTAAAAAAATGAGAAACACGCGTGATTTGCGCGTAAACAAGCTTACAATGAGGGGAAAAAGCACTTTGGCTGCTCTTCACCGGCAAAGCCGGCCTTGATAACGCCAGAGCCCTGAATAAAATAACGCGGTGAGCAAAGAAAAAAAAGAAAAAAAGAAAAAAAAAAAAAGAAAAAGTCTTGATGACGGCTTTTACATTGTCGATGACGACGGGCTGGTTGGTAAGGACCTAGTGGCAACAAAAGAAAAGGTAAGTGGCTTGAAAGAGGCGAGAAAAAACGCGCGTACATCGTCGAATTCCGAGTTCATTGCGCGCAAAGATGATGCAGTAAGCAAGAGTGAAAGGAAAAAGGAGCACAAAGAAATGAAAGGGGACAGCCAAAAAAAAAAGGGGAAGAAATTGATGATGCCCAGCGGCGTTTGAAATGCAGGCACGCGTTGGACAAGTCACAAAAGTGTGCTCAATCAATTTTTTTTCAGGCCGTTTGCCCTTTTTCTTTCCCTTTTTCCGCGTCTCCCATGCAACAAACAGCCTGGCTTTCACAACGAAGAGTACGTGCACGTTGTTTTTCAGACCAATTGGACTTATTTATTTCTCTTTGATAGAAGCGGCGCGTTGAGCAGTCGCAGGAAAGCAACAAGCGCCATCAGACGGACGGCAAGGCATTTGGAGCGCCCATGCTTGTGGAAGAGGTTCCCAAGCAGCCCGCCATGGTGGTCGAGGTAGGACTAATTGCTCTGAAAGCCACAAGAGGGCTGCTCACACACCCCCTTTTTTTTTCTTAGTCTGTAAAGCGTGTGAACGAAGCGCCAGCCAAAAACGCCGGGTCGAGAAAGAAGACAAAGGTGACGAGCAGCAACCAGACGAAGCTGACTGACCTTCTCACGCGCCAACGACCGGCCACACGCGCTGCCGCCAAGGCTGGTGCCTCTGACGCCACAAAAGAGGCCATTGTCACCAAGGACGACGAGAAAAACCATGCAAACGATGCAAACGAGCACAACGACAGCGAAACGACCTCGTCGCAAGAAGAAGTAACCATCGATGAGGCTGAAGCGTCAGGGATGACGACGCCGCCGATGCAGGAACGCGACGAGCAGCTCAAATCGCAATCATCCGCGCCCACACCCACACTCCACGCACAAAACACGCCATTGACGCCCGTCACGCCTTCCAATGCCGCCGATGCTGCCGCCAAATACGCTCACCTGAAGGATCGCGCACCAATCTCACCCGTGCATCACAAGGTAATCAAAAAGCACCGCAATTCGCCTTGCTGTGTGCTCAATTTACTAATTTTCTTATTTTTTTTTTTTAGCTTGAAAAGGAGCGTCTCAAGAACGAAGTTGAAAAGCAAAGCTTCCAAGCCAAAGAGGAGGCGTCGGACGCGACGCCGCAGTATTTACCCGCCACGGCATGCATCCCAGAGGTAAAAAAAAAAAAAAAATCACGTGAATTCCATGGTTTTGTACTCATTTTGCCCATTTTTCTAAAGCTTGAGAAGAAGCGTATCAGCGAGGAGTGCAAGACGCTGGACAAGCTCGTTGCCGCCCTCGATACGACGCTGACGTTCCACGCGGCGCGCAATGTCACTGCCTTTTTCCACAAGATCCAGCCCATGTTGCGCAATTCCACGCGAAAGTACGTTGTCGTTGCCCCTCGACACACGCATTTCTATTTCCTGGCTAATTCACCGTCTTGTTTTGCATTTACGACATAGGAACATTGAATTGTCACACCTGTGCAAGGTCTTGTTTATTGCGCCCGAGCTGTACGACGTGGAGACCAAGTTGCTCAAGGAGTTTAGCAAGGATGTCGAGGCGCACCAAGTGGCCATTGGCAAGCAATACACGGTGCCCATGACTGGCAAGGACATTGCAGGGCGCAACAACCTCATTCACTCGCGCACCAGTGAGTATTTCGAAAAGCATCAAGAGGTAAAACTTTTTTTTTTTTTTTTTTTTTTTTTTTTTTGGTATCATTTCGCATTGCATGCTCTCTCCAAGTGCTGACCCTGCCCCATTGCTTCTTTCAGCCAAATGCGACAATACCCGAGAAATCATTACCCAAGCTTGACAAGGTGGTGGACAAGAAAGAATGGCTGAAAACGGCCAATTTGCCTGAACACGTATGTTGCCCCCCCTTTTTTTAAACAAAAAATGGCTGACTTTTATGCTTCTCTAGGTGCGCTCGGTGTTGGAGCTGCAGGAAAAGAAAAAGGAAATCAAGGAAGAGCAGGCCAAGCCGCGTCCCGAGCCTCAAGGCACGACAAAGCAGCGCGCAAAAGCCCTTTTGGAACGCGTAAGACGAGACACAATCAACATGAAGACAAAAGCTCACTCTTTCATTTTTTTTATATCATAGTTGCGCAACAAAAAGAAGAATTAAAGTGTTTTAAAAAGTCTGAGTCAATAAACAAAAAATCACATTTTGCATGGAAACGGCATTTGTATGCTGGCATCGGGCTGTTTAGAGGCTTTGGGAAAGAGAAGATCGAGCGGCGCGTGAGAGATGGGCACAGACAATAGACACACACACACAAAAAAAAAAAAAAAGGGGGCGTGGGAGACCTTTTTTTTTTTTTTTGGCGCGGTCATGGATTGTGCCAACCTTTTTTGCCAGGTCGCCAACCAATTTTGCCAGGTTGCCAACCAATTTTGCCAGGAAATGTGCCAAGCGAAAAACCCAAGAGGTGCCAGGTGATACAGCCAAGCGGCAAATGAAAATGTATAAAAAGCGGTCGATCTGGTGGATCGATTTTTTTTTTTTTCACTACACACACACACTCCACTTTTTTTTATTCTTTCTCACTCTTATTCACTATGCAGTCTATGTCTGACGTTGAGAAGCAGCCTCTTTTGGAGCAATACCAATATGGCCATGCCGTGGACGCATGCCCTTGCCGGCAAGCGGGCTATGTGGACTATCGCGCGGCCGAGGCGCGTCGCAACAGGCGCAAGCGCCGGTTTGGCTGGTTGTTCTTTGGCTTCATGGCGCTGATGCTTGTTGGTTTCAGCCATCGCCAACGCATTAATCATTACATGTATCATCACCACCAAGGCAACCTTGAGCGCCAGCCCCAGATCAGCACCAATGCGCTCTCCACGTCCGTCCAGGATAAGGTCGCGCTCGCGCACGGCCTCACCTATTGCTCAACCAGCCCCACCATCCCCTGGCACGGAAATGCCGAAATTGATCTTTCCAAGGGCACCGTCGGCCTGTCCGTCGCTCACAAGGCACACAAGGGTGGCAACGTGTCCCTGAGGGTAAGAAAGAAAAAAAGCAACAAAAAAACAAAAAAATGGGGTACGCGAAAGAACTAAAAGCTTTTTTTATTTTTTTTCATGCGAAAAAAAACAGGGAGGCGATGTCCGTGTCGTACAAAATGCAGAGCTCAAGACGCCTCGTGTCACCATTCTCGTGCACTTGGATAATGATGAGTTGCAAGATGATGTCACCTTGGAGCAAAAGCAAGAGGAAGGCTTCTTGGGATTGATTCTTCACGTAAGCACACAACCCTTGTCAAATTTTTTTCTTTCGCGGACCAACCTTATTTTTTTTGATCCAATTAGACGCAGCACAACAACTGGGAGAATGGGTGCCTGACGATTAACGTCAAGGTGGAATTGCCCGCCCTGGACTCTTTGGATATCCTGGATCTTGGCTTCATTTCGAATGATGTGACGTTTGAGGAGGCTTTCAAGTTCAAGTACGTGCTGCACACGGCGACAGTGAGCGGCCACATTATTGGGCAAAAGGTGCTTGCTGCGCCAGAGCTCCAATTTGCCACCGTGTCGGGCAATGTGAATGCTGAGGTGGATGAGATTGATGGCACGCTCTCTATTTATGCTGTCTCGGGCAACGTGGAAATCCGCGTGCTCCACATTGAAAAGCCATCTGACGTCAAGGCCGAGGCTGTCTCTGGTAATGTCAAGCTGGTCGTGGTAAGTCCATTGAACCCTGAAAGGGATACAATAGGGGGCCAAATCACTCAATTTTTTATTTTTTTTATTTAGCCCTCTTCGTTTGATTCCTCGTTCAAAATGTCCGTTCTGAGCGGCCAAGCGACATTGGACACGTCTGTTCCCGAAAAGACACACTTTAAGGTGCACAAAAGCCCTGTTGGCAAGACCATCACCGGCTACGTTGGCGACAGCGACGACCAGGTCAGCCACATTGAACTGAGCACCGTCTCTGGCAACGTGCATCTCGCCTACGAGTAAAGATTTCCACCTCCAATTTCCATTATCATACCAATTCCGCTCCTCCAGCCTCTCTTTTGGCCTCTTTTCTTTCTTTTCTTTTTTTTTTTTTTTCAAACAAAATCTATGAATGCTACATTTTTATGAATATGATGAATAAAATAAATCCAAAAGAAATAACCAAAAAAAAAAAGACCAATTTATCGTCTTCCGCCTCGACCGCGACCACCACCACCGCGACCGCCGCCGCCACGACCACCTCCGCGGCCACCTCCACGGCCACCACCGCGTCCACCACGGCCGCCGCCGCCGCCACCACCAAAGCCGCCACCACGCGCGTTCTTGTCTCTGCGCTTTGTGGCCTGGACGCGTGCCTTTCGGATTTGGCTGGCGTCTTTGAGCTCGTTTTGGGTACCGCGGCCGCCTTCGCGACGTTGGCCGGTGGCCTGGCGTTTGTTGGAGCCAAAGGAGGATTTGGACTTTGTCTGGTCGTCATTGTCGTCGTCGCCGCGCTTGCGCTTCTTGAGCTTGCGCTCATAATCGTGGGTGAGCGGGTCGAGATCCTTGGCTTCTTGCATCTTTGTGTGCTTGTAGCGGCGCTGCTGTGCCTTGAGGGCCGCCGAGGGCAATTCTTGCTCGCCCGTGCGCGGAAGAGCTGAGCGCGTCTTTTTCGCCCATTCATCGTAGCGGCCACTCTTGTACGACGCCGGAATCAACGCGCCACTCTCGGTACGGATCATCTTTTTGTTGTCGCTGCCCACACCCGTGCCGCGCACGTACTTGTGCTTCTTGGCATCCCATCGAAGCTGCTTCTCCTTGTTGCGCATCGTGTCATTCTCGTCTCCCAAAAGATCCAATTGCGCACCAGATGCTTGCTCCGTGAAATTGCCACTGCGCATAGAATAACCACGCTCCGTGTCCGCGTCCTTTTGCGTGTACGAAATGTAAAACTCCTCATCGCGGTACGATGCACCTGAATAAAAATGAATAAAAATGGAAAATGGTCAACAAAACCGCGTTTTTTCTTCCATTTTCCCACTTTTTTCCTTTTTCCTTTTTTTTACCCTTGTTGGCCGAGGACGCGGGCGTGCGGAAGGCGCGCTCAATTTCATCCTCATCGGCTTGCTCGACCAATTCGGCGGCTGGAGCGTTGCTGGCTTCAGTTTTTGCCTTTTCCTTTGCTTGACGGACTTCCTCTTCCTCGGCAGCGCCATCTTCGGCAACCTTCTTCTTGCGCAAGCCAATAAACGAGTCGACATTGGCGCGGCGCTCGCGCATGATGGCGGTGGCCTGATTCACCTTGCGCGTGCCGCGCTGGCCCACCTCAAAGATCGTCTCGGCAGGACGGAAACCCGAAATCATGCTGATCATCGCCTGACGCTCTTGCTCCATGGCATTGTTGTTGTCCTCGTTCACTTTTGGAAATCATAAAAAAAAAGTTGAGGGGTCAATGCCTCTTTTTCTTCCCCCCAATCCATAGAGATTACTTACAGAGCAAGGGGTGGATTTCCTTAAAAGCTTTGCGCTTCATGAGCTCCTTGGCACGCGCGTAACTCTCGGGCGCGGCCTTTGGCTTGGTGCGCGAGTACAGCTTGAAAGCATTGTTGGCGGTCTTGACTTGGCCCTCGAGCTCTGCATCGGTGGCGACCTTGTCATTGAACCAGCCGAGGTCGTCAAGCAACACGTCCTTGGGGAATGTGCCGATGGACATGTCGTTGGTGTAATCGATTTCTTCCTTTTCCGACCCAAGGACGAGCGGGCGCGTCAAAAAGAGCGCAAGATCGACCAAATAGGGCATTTCTTCGGCGGTGACCAGCGAGTACGCCCAGCCGCGGCGACCGGCACGTGCTGCACGGCCGACACGATGCACAAACACCTTGGACGACCCGGCAAAATCGTAATTGATCACGTTCTCGAGAATCGGGATATCAATACCACGCGCCGCCACGTCCGTCACAACAAGCAAGTTCGTGTCGCCATTGCGGAACTTGCTGATCTGGATGTTGCGCGCCGTCTGGTCCAAGGAACCATACACGTACGACACTTGGTATCCGAGCCCAAGCAGCAGACTCGACAAATATTCCACATGGTGCTTGGTCGACACAAAAAGAATCGTCTGCCGGTCCTCTTCCGTCGCAGAGCGTCGCTTGCCCTGCTTGGTCTTTACAGATTTCGGCAACTTGATCACATAGCGCAGCAAATACAACAATGCCGCCTCTTTTTCCACTTGTTGCACCGAGAAAAACGCCATCTAAAAATCAGTTAAAAAAATCAAAAAGAAGGACGCAGTGAATAAAAACAGAAAAAAAAATGTGGAGACGCGTCCAATTGCGCTTTTTTTTTTTCTTTCATTTCTTACCTCCAGGTCCTGGGCTAATCTTGGTATCGACGTCGAGACGGACAAGAGTGGGTTCCTGGAGACCGGCTTTGGCAAAATCGACAAGCAACTTGGGCAGTGTGGCTGAAAAGAGCAATGTCTGACGATTGGAGGGGAAGCGCGACAGCAATTCATGCAATTGGATGGCGAAACCCATCTCAAAGAGGCGATCGGCCTCATCAAACACGACGTATTCGACAGTGCGCAGGTCAAGTTCCGTCTCGACAACCAAGTGGAGAAGACGACCAGGCGTGGCAATCAAAATGTCGGGATTGCTGGCCAGCATGCTGAATTGGTCGTCGAGCGAGTCACCACCGACAAGCACACAGCTGCGCAAATCCGTGTATTTGCCCAATTCTTTGCACACCTTTTGTGTTTGCAGCGCCAATTCACGCGACGGCGACATGATCACGGCGCGCGCGCCCACCTTGGCCGAGTGCTGCTTGAGACGCTCCAGCATCGGGATCAAAAAGGCCGCCGTCTTGCCCGAACCTGTGCGTGCCATGCCAACAACATCCTTGCCCTCCATAATCACAGGAATACTCTTGCGCTGGATCGGTGTAGGCACATTGAAGCCCTTGTGCAGCACCGCCTTAAACACATTGTGCGAGAGACCTAAAAAAAAAAAAAATTGAGGAAAAACGAGGAAAATGAGCAAAAAAGGAACAAAAAAGGAACAAAAAAGGAACAAAAGAGGAACAAAAAAGGAGCAGTTTCCATTTTTTTTTTTTTTTACCCATGGACTGGAAGCCGCCGGATTTCTTCTTTTTGCGATTGGCCTGGATGTTCTCATTTGTAATGAAGCGCTCCTCAGCATCGCTGTCCTCGTCTTCCACGTGGATGGCAGGCAAAACGGGCTGTTGTTGCTGCTGTTTCTTGTTTTTCGTCTTTTTGCCGTCGTCGTCATGGCCGTCAAGGTCGTCGGCGGCCGCCTGGGGCAGTGGCGCAGGCTTCTTGCCTTGCGACAGCGACCCAAACATATCCATCTCGAGATCCGAGTCTTGATCGTTGTCCGAGTCGTATGCTTGCATGCCTAAACCACGGCCACTGCCGCTGCTCGGCACGATCTCAAAGTCCGAGTCCTCCTCGTCGTCCTTGTCCTTTTTGTTGTACTTGCGCTTCTGGTATTCCTTCTTCTTCAGTTTCGTGTTGGACATGGCTTTCTTCTCAACGACATCGCCCTTGCCCTTGCCCTTGCTCGATCCACGTCCACCCGTGGCCTTGCCACCCGCAGACTTGACGCTGGTGGCCTTGCTCAGCGCTTTCTTCGCAGCCATGCCAAACAATAAAAAAAAAGTAAAGAGAAGACGAGAAAGGGAAAAAAAAAATGCGCCCCTCGCAAATCCTTTTCGAGCCTGTCAAGTCGGAGCTTAAAATGTGCAAAAGGCTTTTTCAATAATTCAACGCTGCGCCCGTCAGCTGTTCCTCGTCCCCGTGTGTTATGTAATCGCGTGAATGCAAAGGTCCACGCCAATTATACGGCAAAGAGGAAGCCCGTTGATAGTCATTTAAAAGAGAAGCGAATTTTTTCTTTTTTTGCCGCGCAAAATAGCCATTTTCGCAATATTCACATAGCAGTGCCCGCGGTGGCGCGACGCGTCCTCGCTTGTTGAAACACAATGCACAAATTTTTGGATCAAAACGCTCTTTTCGCAGCCACTAATCACTAAAAAAGTCAATGTTGCCCCCGAAACCAATGAAAAGGTCTTTTTTATCGTTTCTTTTATGATAATCCGAGTCGCAGCGCTCCTGGCCTATTCATTGACGTAGCTGCAGTCCTCAAGCTGTTTAATGGGCCCACACAAATATTTCTGCGATGACCAGATCAGGCGAATTCAAAGAAATTCAAGAAAAAATATTCTTTTTTGCAAAATTAGACGTGAAATCTTGATCAACAGGTACTCGAAAACATCCAAGCCGATGCAGATTGCTCGCCTGATTCGAATGAACCTGTTTCAAAGCTGTTGGATCGATCGAGGTCCCAGCAAAAGACCAAAACGATGTTTTTTTTCAGGTTAAAAAATAGATGCGCTACAGTGTTAGCTATTCTGCTGAATGGTCCCAGATTCGAACGCGAAAATAATGTGCTTTTTACTGGCGTCATTGATCGCGTCCAGCATCAATCGCACGTTCATTGGCTACTATACGACGCGTCTTTTGCTTCATTTGCTGAAAATCATCACGCAAATCTTCAAAGAAGCGTGTTCAAATTCTTTTTGGCCAGAAATCCTGATCCCAGGAGCACCATCTCGAACGGGTGATACTGTAGGGTGAATCCATTTGCATTTTTATTTTTTTTTTTTGCTCTGCTACAATTTCTGCTTTTTGCCCATTTTGATATCAAAATCGGAGCGGATTTCGTAAGAGGTCTCTGCATCCTTTGTGATGGTGGCGATGGGCAGGTCATGGATGAGCAGCTGTTCGTGCTGGTGTGCGGCGCGCGCGACGCAGCCCTTGAAGGGGAGCGCCATCTGCGAGTGGCCGATTTCAACGCTGCCGCGGTCGCACGACACCTCCTCGTCACGTGGCGCCGCGGCCGTGTTTGCAAAGACGACCGCAACCTCGAATTCAAACGCACGCGACACGCACATGCTATCCACCAGGTGAATCTCGCTGTTCTTGTCGTGGCCCATCCCCACCGTGCCCGCATCGTCAAACGACCACCACGCAGGCACAACAATCAATTGCGCGCCCTGATTCAGCGCCATCTCGGTGAATCCATCCGCAAACGCCAGATCTGCCAAAAAAAAAAAAGAGAATCAGCCCCAGGAACGGTCATTTCGAGCTTTTTTTTTTTTTTTACCCCAGCAGATCAGGAGGCCGACGCGGATGCCAAAGCGATTAACGGCGGTGGAAAACCCTTTGCCGGGCGTGTTGTGGCCGCGCTCGGCGAGCCACAGATGATTCTTGCGATACTTGATGAGCACCGTGCCGTCCTTGTCAATGTAGGCGGCCTCATTGTAGCGCTTGCCGTCCTCCTCTATATTGTACGACCCCGTCACAATGTCCACGCCATATTTCTTGGCCAGCGCCGAGAAACGCGGCACGGGATCCGCCAATGGCACCCACGGCAAGCTCAAAAAGTACCTACATCCATCAAAAATGGGCATTTAGTTTTTGCGCGTGTGTTGCATTTTTCGTGCCCTTGATCTCTTTTGAGCTCCAATGGCGGTTTCTTACTCGGGGAACACTACGAGGTCAACGTCCTGTTCAGCGGCTTGCTTTAAGAATTGCTCAGCTCGCGTGAAATTGAGCTCTTGATTCTTGTCATCTCGGAAGAATTGAACAGCGGCGACGCGCATCGACATTTTTTGAAAGATAAAAAAAAAAGGTGGAAGAGAAAGGAAGAAAGAAAGAAAAAAAAGGGGGGCATCGAGCGTGGTAAAATAGGCAAAATGGCAAAAATGGTGCAATTGTAATAGGGTTTCCGGGGCGTATCTCCGACGACGCAGCAACACAATCATAGGGGTCTAAATGTGTCCCGAATTGGGCGTTGTGCAGCTCACGCACGGCCTGCCGACGTGATCTTGTGTCTCTTTTTTTCAGTGCGAAGCTGCCTTTTTTATTATTTTTCGCTTATTCGAGCAATTGGGTGCGCAGCTGTGGCGACGCGTCGGCGTCCTTGATGAGATGTGCGACAGGGAGGAACAGCTGGTCGCCCAATTGCTTCATCTCGGTCCATGTGAGCCAGTGCCAGTCGCCGTCCACCTTTTCGGGCTCCATGGTGCGCACACCTGCCACGTCTTCCACGGTCGCAAGCATGAACACCGTCACATAGTGCTTATTTTCATCTGCCATGATGTCGTTGGTCGTGTGCACCGCACGCCACTCGGAAATCGCCAAATTCGTCTCCTCCAGTGTCTCTCGCTCGGCGCACGACGCAAACGTCTCGCCAAACTCCAGGTGGCCTGCGAAAAAAGTAAAAGTTGACACCGTCAGCGATCATTGACATGTCATAGCCACGTGATCCTTTGCAAAAGTGCGCGCGTGTCGAACTTTTGCCCTGTTTTGTGTTTTGTGTTTTTTTTTCGTGTTCTTTTGCTTACCGCCAGCCAGCGACCACTTGCCAGCGCCGTGCGAGCCCTTGCGCTTGGCAAACAAAAACTTGTACTCGTCACCAAACTTGTGTCGGATCAGATTCCCCAGACCAACTTGCACTTGTCCGCTCATAGTTTAGAAAAAAACGAAGAAAAAAGGAATTGAGAGGAAAGAAATGCCCCTGGCCGCGCCCAATTCATGCCCAATTTATTCATGCATGCGATTTTTAGTGCCCAGACGTGACCGCAGCAAGCGATGACTCTTTAGAAAAAAAAAAAAAAGACGCCGTGACGCGCCTTAGATCCTTTGCTAAACCTCAAAAAACGGCACCCCCATCCAATGTAGCGCAACCATCGCCTTATCTTGCATGAGAAACAACACAATTTCAACGCGCAGACGGTCGGACCCGGTTTGTTGACAGCACAACATGGCTACTTTGGGTGCCTGAATGGTGGGGACAGGGGTCATTTGTGCGATTGCACCTGAAACAGAGAAACTAGAGAGACAAGAGTAGATGCGTTAGAAAGCCGCTGCTCTGATGCATGTGGTAGCGGAGTCAGATAGATCGCTTTCAAGAAACCGACGAGGCAAAAACGCAAAAAAGCAAAAAAGCAAAAAATGCATTCTAAAGAATTTGCTCGGCCATGTCTCAGCAGTATCTTCTCTAGAGACAAACATTTTTATCGCGCCTCGTCGCGCTTGTTCATTTGACGTCTGCCACGATTTGGTATGTCGTGTTGCTGCCGGAGAAAAAGACCAAAAGCACCGATTTACACTCTTTACAGGGATTGTCCTTGATGAAAGTGCCCGAAGGTGGGTCCTAAATTTGAAGCAGGTAGCACGGAAAGTGCCTCGTTCAAATGATCTATTCTCTGGGGTACCTGCGATTGCTGAGAGCGCGAAATGGCGATTTTAAAAATTGCGGATTTTCCTTGACATACAGTCGAGGAGCTGAAAATTGAGAAATTTAGGTCTGCAGATCGCCACGCCATTCAACCACAAGATAAATGGCGTACATTCACCGGCAGATATGCAAATTAACCGAGGGGTCCATTGACTGAATTTCGCGTAAAACGAAAAAAGCTGCGATTTTTCATCCCAAGGTAAACTCAACGAGGATTGGTCGCAGCGCCTTGCAAGTCATATCACCAAAAAGGGCATGGCGCGCTGCGTACGTGGACATGGATGATCAATGAAAAAGGTGGTTTTGGGCGTTTTGATGCGCTTTCAAAATCATATAGATTTTTCGGCGCGTGATAAACCGCGTCAGATGTCGAGTAACACGCGGCTGCTTCTAGGTCAGTCCATGCACCTGGCGTGTCTCTTGCTAGTGGACGCGCCAGCGGAGATCTATGGGTGCGTTTTCCCTGTGCAATTCGCAATTGAAATTAATCTAAAATTGTCCCTTACTCGTCAACCAGCGAGTCGATCTCACTCTTTTTTGGCACATTCCGTGGTTTCTCCTCTCACTTTCTCTTGTGTCCAAGTTTGGTGCAATTCTGAAGACCCATTTTTCAACTTTTTTGTTTGGCGGCTCGACAAGGCTAAATTTTGATTTGCATGCAGCGTGTTCCCAAGGAATTTTGACCGCGGCAAATGACGCCCGTCTCGTGTTTTTAGCTGCCCATTTTCATGCTGCGATGCATTTCGGGTCGCTGCAGTGCCTGCTATGGCTAGTAACAAGTCAATACTCGCCGCAACAGCAGCAGGTGCTGATGGCCTCGGGAAACGTTGACCAAAGCAGCCCCAAATTTAAGCAATGGATGGCCAACCAAGCCCTTCCACTGTGCCAAGTTTTCATGGTAGTTGGCCTATACAATCGTGCCCTACGCATTGAGAACAGGGTCCAACTGCAGTATTTTTTTAGTTCCTTGACGTATTCGCAGCAGACTCACCACAAAGCACAAGTACTTCTTAGCTCTTTGTCTCGCTCATTCTTTTGATATTTTATGCGGCGCCGATTGGTACTCTCGGAGGCAATGACAAGAAAACAGCAGCCAAATCGATTCTTTATTGTTGTTCTCGCCGAGATCTCCGCTGATGCGCGTCAATTCCAACCAGAGTAGTTTTGCCTTTGTGTTCATTGCATCCTGAGCAAGAAAAAATACTGGTCGATTAGGTGGCTGTCAAGGAAGATGAAACTTTCATGTGTTTTGCCATTTTCGATTAAATTACGCGCTGCAGGTGCTAATGCATGAACTCAATGCTGTTAATTATGCACAAATTGGTTCGACGATTCTCAGGTCCTTTTAAAAATGTTGGCGAAAGAGCCAGTTTTCTTGTATCATTTTTTTTTGAAAATCGTACGCAATTGCGTTAAACACGCGCGACCAGGGACGCATCATATGCTGACGCATAGGAGAGTAAAGGTATACGTGACGTGTTCGACTTTATTTTTTTTAAAGATGTGAAATGCAATGAGTGCGGGCTACGAGCTGGGGGGATGCTGGAAGAATTTTTCCGAGGACGAGCGTGTTGGGAATAAAGAAGATTCCTGGCTGATTAGGGAGCGTAATTTCTGCATGGCGGAGAGCGGGGCTGTTGGTGATGATGGCGTGGACGAGGACGGGGCGGGTTGTTGCGGCATTTGCGTATTGCGATGCTGATGCGAGGAGGAAGATGATGCAGCGGTGGCATTGGATGCTGCCGGGCTGGCGATGCTTGTTGTTGTGGTCGTTGCTGTGGTTGTAGGGTGCCTTGATTGCTTGTCGTGCGATTGCTGCTTCTGCAGGAGACGCGGTGGCTGTCTGTTGGCAGCGCGGTCGTGTAATGCCTGTAGTGCAGGCCATCGTGCGCGAAATTGTGGGTGATCCGCACGGTCCTCGGCGTCCAGCAAGTGCTCGATGCGTCGCAGAGACTCAAAGATGGCCGTCGTGTGCTGTCGCGACTGCTTTGCCTGTTCCTTGATCAACTTGGCTAATTCAAAAATGACAAAATGACAAAATAGGCGTCAGCGCCATATGCACCATGTCGCCATCGCGTGATTTTACCATCCTGCAATTGGTCGCTTGCAAGCTTGGCTTGATTCAAAGCAACGGCAATGGTCTGTGTGGTCTTGAGACCCAGATGATCCACATATTTGATGCGCTGCGCCAAGCGTCTCTGCCAATATAACATAAAATTGAGCGCTCGCAATTCAATTTTTTTTTTTTTTTTTTTTTTTTT
>KV441926.1:141653-183156 GCA_001650995.1 Gongronella sp. w5
TTAATTTTTTTTTTTTTTTTTTTTTTTTTGCTCGGTCCATCTGCAGCCTTTGTCACTGTACCTGGGCCAAATTGATCCGTGTCATGTGTTGCTGAACATGCTGTTGAAGCGACAGAAGGATATCTACCAAGGGATCCGCGCGTGCTACGGGCCATCAAATGGATAACGAGAGGTGAGCCAATATCAAAAAAGAGGAGAGCGGCATGTGCTGCATTGGTTGGCATTGGAGACGCGCGGGAAAAAGGGTGTACCTGACGATGTAAAGGATGCAATAGACGGCGATCTTATGGATGAGGCCTGTGACGTGAGTGCGTCGCGTCCAAAGACCTTGGGTATATCGAGCAGCTGCTCAAACGAGAACGAGAAACGAGGATTGTCTTTGAGCAGTGGTTGCACCTACAGACAAAAAGAAATAAAAAGGGCAAAGAGCCAAAAAAATGGCATTAAAACGCCATTTTTCGATTTTTTTTCGATTTTTTTACGTACCATTTCAGTCTCGTAGAGGCGCTGCAGTAGCGGGTCGAGTTCTTGTGAGGGCGCCTCGACCACTTTGACTATCCCCTTTTTTAAAAAAAAAATCGGTAAAAATGCTTTTTTACAACAAAATAGGGCATTTTACCAGGTCGTCGTTGTCTTTATCGTCGTTTGCATCTATTTTACATGTTAGTTGATGCTGTTTGTTTGTCTTTTTCCTTGCTACCTTGCATGGCGCGCGACTAGGATAAGGGGGGTATGAAAAGCGGGAAGAAAAAGTGCGACAGAACGCGGCGGGCTGACAAAACGGTGATCACGTTCATTCTGTTCCCTTGTTGAGCAGCCGTCGCAGTTCATTGGTCCGTCAAACTCCGCTTTGACCCCACAAAAAAGACAAAAGAGGGAGAAATGTGCTGATTTCGACTCCTTTGCTCTTTTTTCTATAATTTTATACTTTTATACTTTTTGCCATGCAACAAGTGCAAAGCCAATACACAAAAGCGCTGCGATACTTTGTACTGACCAAGTATGGGTTGGCTGCGTCGACGTGTGTCAAGGCGATGGCGTCGTTTAAACACCATGTGCCACCTGCGCAGGCGCACGCTATCCGTCAGCAGCTTTTAACGCTCTACCTCAACATTGCCGCCACCAGCGTCGATGCCTCTGCCTTGGAGGCCGCGGTGTCGCCGCGTCTTGCCAAGCAATTCGGCCTGACACTGGCCGACGCGACACCCGAGGCCTTTGTCCAGGGCCTATGGGCGCAAATTGTTCAATGCTACGCCGACCACGCCGGCGACGTCGACGCCGCCTTGGTTTCCGCTTAGTAAAGTGCATTGACACCCCGTCCATTTTTTTTTTATTTTGGCATTTGATCACGTCCAATTCTTACGTTTTTTTCAATTTTTGATTCTTTTTAGCTTGCTTGTCAGCATCAAATGGCATGTCCCTGCCGTGGGGCGGCAGGTGGCCGAGGAATGGTTCGCGTCGGTGCCGGATGCGACGCTGGACAGGCTTGCCAATGCGTGCGTGGAGGATCGTCAGGCGTACATTGACTGTGTTCGCGTCTACACGTGTCGCATTCTTACGCAGACGGCCGACTTTGCATCTGCCAAGTCATTCATCGAGTACAATGGCATTCTAGGTGACGACGACAAAAAGGTAAAAGTGGAAACAAGTGGGAATTGACAGTCAAAATCTCACGCTTTCTCTCTTTTTTCTCTTTTTTTTCTTTCTTTTTTTCTTTGTATTTTAGGTGCTTTACGAGTCGGTGGACGAGGCCGAGGCAAACGAGCAAAAGGAGGCTGAGCAGCGGCGATTGGTTGAGCAGCAGCGACGAGAAGCCGAGATTGCTGCTAAAGCGCTTGCTGAGAAGCGTAAAGCCGAGCAATTGGCGGCAGCGCAGGAAGCGGAGCGACAACAGCAGGAGGCATTGGCGCGCGAAAAGGAAGAAGCGCAACGTCAGCAGGCATTGCAGCAAGAAAAGCAAGAGAAACAACAAAATCAACAAAATGCGATGAACGAGCCTGCGTCGTCGCCTGTGCCACGAGGCGCGCCCTCATCATCATCATCAGCGACCACGAATGGCGGTCCTTTGCTCGGTCCTCAGCCTCAATTGACCATGATCAAGACGTGGATGCATCAATTGCGCACGACGGGCTCGGCCGCGTATGTGGCCATCCTGCTCGTCCTGTTTGCCCTCGTTGGCCTGCTTCGCGGTCCACGGTCGCAAGTCACTCGCGCCGTCAGGCTGGTCATGATGAAATTGTGGCAAACCATCCAAATGGGCACAAAAGTCACCTATTTGTGATGCTTGAGCCCCTTTTTACCCCCCCCTCTCCTCGCCTTTTTTCTCTCTGTTGATAGATCCCCCTCTTCCCATTGTGTACTATACAAAAAGATTTTTTTTTAAAAAAAAGGATGCAAAAAATCATGAAATGGCTTTTTATTTATACATGGTACAGGCGACTTTGGGTGGATTTAGGCGAGGACGACGTCTTGGTGCTTGTGTGAATCATGGAGCGTGTGGCGCGTGAAAAGACATAGTGCGAGGGTGACGGCACCTGCGACAGGTTGGCGGTGTACTTCTTTTTTGGCGCTAAAAGGTCTGTGCTGACCCAAAAGATGATGCCGCCAATGAGCGCGACAAAGATGATGAAGCCAATGACGCCAAAGATGCGTCGGTGGCGCCTGCGACGGCGCTGGTGCTCGTTTAACCAGTCAGACACAATCGCTTTATCATCATCCAGATGCTTGCTCTTCGTGAAATCAGGGTCGCTGCGATTTGCCTGTGCCCACAGCGTGCTCGAAATGCTCACCGCATCCGCGTCGCCATGAATTGGCCCTTGCGGTACAGCTTCTGGTCCTCCGGTGGCCGCCGACGCCATGTGTACCCGCTTTGGCGCCTGGATATCTGTTGATTGTTCCATTCAACAAAAGGTAGACCGCCTGTACGTATGTTTTTAAGGCGTAAAAATAAAAAATAAAAAAGTCGTAAAAAAAAATAATGCAAGGAAGCAAACTGAAAAAGGAAAGAGAAATGACAGCCAGACAGGTCGTAGCGCGTGCGTCCTTCCCGCCTTTATTGCGCGAGGGAAGTTTGACTGGCGGTTTTACGGAGGTGTCAGTTTGAACTCCCTCTCAGACATTTTTTTTTATGATACGCGTCCCTTTTGCCTCTGCCGCTTTCAGCCAAATCCATTTCATAGCCATTGGACCTTACAATGTGCGTAAAAAAAAAAAAGTGCAAAAATACAAAAAATAAAAAGAGAGCCGTTTTGGTCGTTTGTTCGCGCCTGTTTTTTCTTCTTTTTTTTGCATGAATGAGACGGTGGGTGACTCCCAATTCTGTGTCTTTTCAGCTGCCAAGATGTTTGTAAGTCCTGCTGATAAGCGCGAATCCCGTGATGTAGCGGAACATCGCGTAATTTTCCATTGCATGGGCGTCCAGAGGCGTCGGTGACGCACGGCGAGACAACTGGGCCCGTCACTCTGGATTTCAATGTGCAGATCGTCTCATCTTTTTGGACCCGACCGCTCTTTTTTCGCGTCAAAGAGCGGTTTCCAACCTTTTTGCTTTTTGCTCAATGTGCTTGGATGAAAAATCAGACCAAGACGATGGTAGAGACACGCACTGATTGTCTTTTTTTTTTTTGCATGGGAATGGCGGCGCCATCTGATCCGAGCGCATCGGACGGGCTTGCCGTGGGAGAGGTGGCCTGCCCGTGACAAATATTTTGCTGTTTTTTCATGTGCTTGCGTGCGAGTGTGCTGAATCGCCATGGATCTGCATGAATTTTAGGCCAAGCTGGCTGCATTGTGTTCCTGTTTAGCCCCCTCGGTGCGATCACATGCAAACTTTAAATCCCTTTTTTCTTTTTCGTCGCCTCTCCCCTTTTTTGTTCACTTGTTTTCGTTTGGATCCTTTTTTCTGCGCTTTCTTTTTTCTTTTCTTTTCCCCTTGGGCAAATTGAAAAAAAAAAAGAGGACCATGCGATGACGGTGCCCGATTATTCCAAAGCCAATGGCATCAAAGAGCTGCCGACCGCCAACAATTTTGATTTTCCGGTCCTTGAACGTTATCTGTTCTGGCCAACACGCACGCCGCGCCCCGTGTCGCGCACCATCACCAAGACATACCATGAGGCGGCAAACAATTGTACGTAAAAGAGAGCTCAAAAGATTCAAAAGGCTCAAATCTCAAACATATGCTAGCCATGCCGCCCAATTGGCCATCGAGCGAGCCACTGACGATCCCCATTTTTTTTTTCAAAAAAAAAAAAGGCGCGTACGACCCGTCGCTGGTGCCGTCGACGGCAAGCATGGACACCAGCAAGCCGCTTGCCCCATCCTTCATCTCACGCACGTCGTCCAAGCGCGCCGTGTCCTTTGACGCTGAACTCTACTTTCATCTGACCGCGCGCTGGCCGCCGTTCCCACTCATGGATGCCACACCACGCACAACGCACAGGTAAAAAAGAAGAAAAAGAAGTAAAAAAGTCGAAAAAGCTCACCTGGCCAATGCATTTCTGTTCTCGCAGGCCCATGGGCGACCTACTGAACGCGTTGCAGGACGACATTGAGCGATACACCGCCAAGATTGCCTATGACAAGGCGCGCGTCATCGAGTCGCGCAAAGAAATCGAGGAAATGCTGGTGGCGCTGCCTGAGCTGGATGACAATATCACGGTAAAACGAGAAAGAGCGACACAGAGAGAAAATAAAAGAGTCTCATGCCCGCCCTTTTTATTTTTCTCTCTCTAAAAATAGCAATTGATGCGGCAGATGCCACCCTACGACGCGGTGACCAGAGACCAAATCGATCGATTTAGCAAACGACGCGCGTCGATGCAGGACATGCTGCGCGAGGTGCCGTCATTGACGGAGGAGCAATTGCACCTGGATCTGACGCCACGCTTTTATTCGCTGCAAGAGCGCTACGAGAAGAAAAAAGTGATCCATGACATGGGCATCCTCATCTGGGACTCGCTCGTGTTTGCCACGCTCTTTTTTATGATCACGCTCATCCTCATGGCCTTTTTCTTCTTCCGGCCGTCCGACTAGGCATCCCTCTTTTTTTGTTTCCCCCCATGATTCCCCTCTTTTTCCCATATTTCCCATATTTCCAGATCATATCATAGAAGCTCGTTTTTTAATTAAAACACAATATTTTAAGATGACAAAACACAGGGCAAAATACAACACAAAACATTCTTTACGAAAAAGGGAGGAGAGAGGGAAGGGCGAACAAGAAAGAAAAAGATAAGGGGGAGGGAAAATAGGGTGTGTCTAGATGTGCAGGGCCTGGACGGTCTTGCCAAAACCAACGGCGACCCATTGGGGTATCGACTTGCTCCAAGACAATGAATTGATGCCTTGGTCGGCTGCGTAGGCCAAGATTGGGTCGCGCACCGACCGCAATGGCGGCTGGTTGTGCTTGGAGGCCGGCTGATACGGCGACGACGAGCGATCCGGGTCTTGGATGTCCCAAATCAACACCTGGGTGTCATCACCTGGCAAAAAAAAAAAAAAAAAAAAAAAAAAAACAAAACGTCAGTATGACGGTCAACATCGAACAAAAAGGGCGGCTTTACCCCCGGTGGCGATTTGGTTTGGCTTTGCCGGACACCAATTCATGCAATTGACGCTGCTCTGGTGGCTGTTGACAAGCTCGACGATGGGTGCGCTCGGATGGCGGATGTCAAGGATCTGCACCGACGGCGAGTCCATTCGAAAGGTGGCCAGTAGGTTTGCATTGATGCGGTTGAATTGCAACCTGAGGAGTGGACACGATGTTGGATGCTGCATGTCCGATGATTGTCGCGGCGTCGCAAGCGCAGGCGACTCGTATAGAATCGTCGAGTGCTCAAGCGATCTATTTTTTTTTTTTAAAAAAAAAAAAAAGATCATGAGACGGCCGCTTTTTTTCTGATTTTTTTTTTTACGAATGCACTCAATCTTTTTTCTTTTTTTACCGCAAGTCAAAGAGTCGGACACTGCCGTCGGCGCCGACGCTTGCAAAGATGTCTGCAGACCCGTGCATAAACCCGACATCGTACACGTCGCTGTCATGCGCAATGAGCTGTGTTTTTGCCTGGTTCGTTTCCACATTCCACACCGTGCACGTGGTATCTATGCTGGACGTCACAATCAACGATGGGTCCGCCTCATTCCAGTCAAACGACGTCAATGGCGCACAGAAATCCGACTGCTTCATCTGCAAAAATCATCAAAGCGCATTGATCAGATTCTATGGACGCTTCAATTCGCCCGCAGCGCGTCCGCCCCATTCCCCCCTTGCTTTTACATTGACAAGCTCGGCCTTTTTGATCAGTTGCTGCGTGAAGTAGGCAGGCGTGTTGCGTCCATTGATCGAATTGCTCGTTTTGCCATAATGCGGGTTGTCCACGAGTTCCCATAGTCGCAAAATATCGCCCGTCGTGGCAAGCAGGTCCGTCGATCGCGCGCCCATCTGATTTGCCATAAAAAAAAAACACCATGAGAACAACCAATGGGATTTTTTACGTGTGTGGTCGTTTCTCTTTTTGCACTTTTTGCTCGTTTTACCTGGGATGGCTCCCAAAGCACCTTTGTGAGTGGATAATACGAGTCGGTCTCTGCGACAGCCACGAAATCAGGGTGCTGAGGTTGTTGCTGGCCGTGAACGAGGTCGGTCCGCGAGATAATTTGGAGCTATGTTTGAAAAAAAAATCGAAAATGAGCGTGTGTGATGTCGCTTTTTTTTTTATTTATCGCTTTTATCGGTGCACACGACCCTTGACCCTTGAGCGAGGTCTTCATGGCGTTTACCTTGTTATTGTTGTCCTCTATAAAGCTGCCGACAGCGAGGCGAAACGCGCTATCGCGTGTTTTGCACCAGTCCAAAGCGTAAATGGGCCACGGGCTGTCGTATTGATAGACGTCCTTGCGCTGCCCGTACGCTCTACTGTCCATCTTTTGAATATTAAAAAAAAAGAGAGAGAGAAAAGAGTAAAGAAAAGAGCGTGGGGGAAGAGAAAAAAGCGAAGCGGCTCCCAAAAAAAGCATTGGGTCGAAAAAGGCAATTGCGGCATTAGCCGCTACCCCCACTCTCAATTGGGCTGCGTACCGTGGCACTGGGGGCACGACAATGCCAATGGCTATCAGGCGGTGGATGTGCGCGCTTTGGATCTTGACGTGGGTTTGCCCAAAAAAAAAAAAAAAAAAGAAAAAAAAAAAGGCTGACCCTGTTTGTTTGCTGCCCGTTGGGCCAAACAGTCCAGGGAGCAAAGGAAACAAAAAAGCGCCCTCCTTACTTTTGTGCAACAGCAAAGCCAATCAATTGTCATGCAGCTGGCCCCGCCCGCTTTGGCATCTTTTGGCATTTATAAACGGCCAACAAGAGCGTGTTTTATTCCACATCTTTTTTTCTTTTCCTCGTTCTCACACACGCTCTTTTTTTTTTTTCCCTTGCAGACGAATTTTTTTCTCTCCCCCTCGCCTCGATCCCCCCCTTTTTTTTCTTCCTTTTCATCTTCCCCTGTCTTTTTTGTGCCTTTTTTTTTTCCATGGCTTGCACTCACACATTTAAGCCTGACGCGACCTTTTCGTCGTCACGCTCCATGCTGTCTCCTAATGTGTCCTCCAGTGCTGCAATGGCACGCCCCATCAAACAAAGCAGGTGAGACAAAAGATAGGGGAGTGTCCCAATTGACCCTTTTTTTCATGATTTTCTGCGCGCCCTCTCTTTTTTTTTTTGATATGACGTTCATCTTTTTATTCATCTGTTTCTTTTCATGTTGAAATCGCCCTTGGTGTTGGCATTGCTTAGACACGCGAGTAAAGCGCATCAATCGCAGCATTTCCAGCATCCAACACATAGGCCCCTGTCAACGAGCAAATTGGCTGCGACATCCAAGGGTGTTGGGCCTCATGACCACGCGAATCATGCCGGTCATACCGTACGATGGACCCCGCCGCCTTTGTACTCGGCAACACTGTCCCCGGACTCTTCAGCAGCCCCTTTGGCGTCTCATCCTCATCATCATCACGCTCCAATTCATCATCACGCGCACTCTTTTGATGGCACGGCTACCAAGAGCATGAGCACGAACCTCCGTCCTCGGCGCGGATCGATTTGCAACCGGGCGTTGTCGTCGCAACAACAGCAGCAACAAGAGCAACAAGAGCAGGAGCAGCAGCAGCAGCAGCGGCTCCGGCAGCGGCGGTCATCCATGGCCGAGCTCACTCGGCATCCTGCATGGCTTGAACACGCAGGCTTCATGCGCCGGTCCAAATGCTCAGCATGCAATCCCGACCCTGCCCCTGTCAAGAGCGTCCTGAGCCCTCCTGACTCGATTGCCGTGCCTATTTTCGGTGGATCCAATTCAGCAAAACCCAAAAAAAAGGCATCCTGGCCAAATCATCAACATCATGCCGCCTCAGTCACCACGACATCAACCAAAAGACGTTGTGGAGGGTCAGCACCCACCCTGTATCTCCCATCCTCGTCGCCGCCAAGGCCTGACCATCACCACCATCACCATCCTCATCATTCACACCATCACCACCACCCATTGGATCAAAAGCACCATGCTCATCTACAAATTCGTCACCACCCGCGCTCGCGGTCGCGATCGCAGCCGACCCTGCCCGCCCCGCCACCCCCAACAACCATCAAAAAGACCAAAAATCGAGAAAAGGCAACGTCGCCCCCGCCATTGTCCCTGTCACGCGCCAAAAAATCGGAAGCAAGCACCATCATGTCACTGCTGGCTCATGATCATCCATTCGATGCCTCCATGGCTCTTTCAGACGCTTCGTCGTCGTCGTCATCCTCGTCATCGTCCTCGTCCTCGTCACCTGCACCAACGTCGCCGCCCATCCAGGACGCCGTGGCCCTGGCGGCCGCCAATGCGCTCGTGTCGGCCTATGTGACCAAGCAAATGCAATTGACGCCTGCACAGCGCTTGATGCTGCTCAACAAATTGTCGCGTCCCGACGCCCTGAATGCCATGGCTGCACACATCCGCAACGCGTCGTTTTCGGGGCCATCCACCTCGTCGGCCGCTGCTCGCTCAAATGGGCAGTATGATGCGTTCAATCAGGCTTGGTTCCTCGCACATTATGACCCATCGGCGCTGATGTTGCCAGCCGTCGTGCACGACACGCCTATTTTGCACACAGACACGGACAACAACAAGCTAAACCCGCGTAAATCGGCCATTGAGCACCTTTACGACACATTGACCGACGCGTCGTCGACGTCTGATGATTCGACATCATCCACGTCGTCCACCCTGCAACCTGCGTCGTCGTCGTCGCCATTTGACTGGGCGAAGCAGTGGTTCAAGTCGTCGTCATCGTCACCCAAGGACGCCAATGACCCCATGGACGACGCAGACGCATCCATCTCCCCGCCACCCCTGTCGCCATCCTCCAATGCTGTCCCAGGAAAACGACCACTGTTTGTGTTTCAAGGCATGGTCCATTTAGGCAAAGCTCGCCGCCAATACGCGCTGACCCTAAGCCCGGACGCGCCTCATTCGTTTTACATCTTGCCGCGTGACAATTGGGTCCCTGACCACCAGGTGCCGCGCTGTCAAGTCAATGCCTGCACCGCCCCTGCCTTTGGATGGCTAAACCGCAGACATCATTGCCGAAGGTAATCGAAAAAGTAAAAATAGCCCAGTGCGTGTGCTCATCTGTCCTTTTTTTTTTTTTTTTTTTTTTTTTTTTTTTTTTTTTTTTCTCCCCCCCCCCGTTTCTCCACGCCAGGTGCGGCCAGGTCGTGTGCCAAGACCACAGCATGAACAAGCTACCGCTCTTCCACCAAAATGATACCACGAAACACGAGATGGCCCGCGTGTGCGACCTTTGTTGCCACCAATTGCTAAACGAAATGCAATAAACACGTCATGTTGTCAAAAAAATAAAAAGTGCTACGCTCTAGAATGATGTAACGTGATCTGCGTTGGCTTGTTCCCTTTTTTTTTATTATTTTGTGTGTGAAAAACAAGATGCAAAAAGGGGCATCGTGCATCAAGCACATGAAAATGACAAGCGGCCTAGGCCTCCGCGCGCTAGTCACCATGCTGGCTCGTTTTGTGAGTCATTGACATGATGGTCCAAAAGTTTCATATGCGTTTTTTCTTTTCTTGCATGGATCAACAGGGCTGCAACCCGGAAAAAAAGTGCTTCATCTTGTCCCATCTTCACCCTTGTTGGGGAAAACACACATGTCAAGGCCCATCACATCTTTTTTTTTTTTTGGGCCCTCCATCTGCAAGTCTCGTCCCTCTCCTCCTCCCTGCGTTCCGCGTCGTGCGCTTGCGCGTGCAGCCGATGTACCGTTTTAAAAGAGCAAATGCTGCAGCACCATGGAGCCCCATGCGGCTGCCAAGTGTGCCGCGCGTACCTTGCCCCTTTTTTTTTGATGATGCCTTGCACTGCGCATAAACACGTGCATCGCAGCCCCATATGGGCTTACTTCGACTAGTGGCCTCCGCAGCCTACTCTTTTTTTGGGCCGCGCGCTGCGTGTTGGTGCATTACCCTGCATCTGGTCGCTGTGTTCACCGTCCATTGTGCACTCGTCTCGGAGGGTTCAACCAGTCGACAGTTAATAAAAAAAAAAAGAGCAGACTCCGCGGCCGTGAACGACGCCAAGACGCCGATTACATTTTTATTTTTACGCACTTTTTTTTTTTTTTTTTTTTTTTTTTTTTCATTCGTGCCAAGTGAAATGCGCAGCTTTGCACTGCACGGCACTGCACGTAGCCCATCCTTGGCTGCAATTTTGCAGCCTGCTTAGAAGGTCCACGGTAGACAGAAAAGAAAAGCCATTTGATGAACAATTGTATTTTCGAGATCTTACCCGATTGAATCTGTTTTCCGCTAGACAGCCCTCTCAAACACAAACCCATGAGGCAGGGCAAGAGAACAAATCATTTCTGTATGCAGCGGGATCGCTACAAACCCGCAATAATATGGAAAACTTTCGCTGCGCGTAAAATATTCATTTCATGATGCTTAATCCACCGTGTTCCTGGTGTGCAATGGAGATTATTGGGAGCGTCTGGCACACATGGCTTGAAGTCCTATGCAAGGTGAATTTCACAACAACAGGGTTATCTTGCGTGAAAGTGGTCTATGATAAATGCACCTTGTAAAATGGCAGTAAGCGTGGTTGCTTTGAAAACATTTTGCACGTCCATGTTCTTTGACATCATTGCTCGACAACTACATACTATACGTACTGTATGTACTACAGTAGCCAAAATGCACAAATGGCATTATCATAAGCATTATTTATTAAGATTCACGAAGCGGCGGCATCTAATTATGATAATAAGATCAGCTTGCTTCTTGGTGGTGACGTACAGTACATACAGTATGATACAGTAGGTACAACAGCGGCAACGACTGATGAGCTCTCCGCCGCATGAACACCTCAAATGAAACAGCGGTCGAACCGGTAAAAAAAGCGCATGTGGTTTGTGGTACAGCGTACAGTATGAGGACGACATCATCGCGTCGAGTTTTCGGCGAATTATGATACAAGCCTTCACGACGGGTCGATTTGGCCCTGATTCATCATGCAAAATGCATTTCCACAGGACCAAGCAATCCGATCTCTGAAAAAATCTGACATCATTGTAGAAGCTTTGTGTTCACCATACAGTAGTAGGGTTTCTCAATGGGCCGCTCAACTCACTCAATTTAATTCAATTCAATATATTTGAATTGAATTTTTTTTTTACAGAATCTGTCGAATTCAATTCAATTCAATTCAATTCAATTCAATTCAATTCAATTCAATTCAATTCAATTCAATTCAATTCAATTCAATTCAATTCAATTCAATTCAATTCAATTCAATTCAATTCAATTCAATTCAATTCAATTCTTAATTCAATTCAATTCAATTCAATTCAATTCAATTCAATTCAATTCAATTCAATTCAATTCAATTCAATTCATCATACATTAACATCACGCCCGTTGAGCGACCGCAATTCACTTGAAATGAACTGAGCGATGAATTGAATTATGGCCAGCACAAGTGAATTGAATTGAGTCGAAAAAAATTTCAATTCATTTCGCCCTTTGAGAAACCCTAGTTCACCATTCTCTAGTTCAAATATAGGACCGGATGAACAAGATCCAAAGGATGCGCTCAGCGAAAAGGGCGTAAGAACTTCTCCATTTTGGTAGCGCACGCGACAAGGACGCAGTCGATTGATGTGTGTGGCCCCTCAAGTTGAAAGCACTTGTGTTTTGGAGAGATCGCGTCGAAATTTCAGCGACTTGGTGTGCAATGACTCTCGAGAACTCGTGATTTAGAAGCGTAAACAAGAAATTGACCATTGAACACTGGCATTTGCCTCGATGACGCGTGCTTTTTTCATGCAATGCTAGTCAATCCTCTCTTTTTTTTAATTTCTGAATGAAGTGGTATATGCAAAGATGTGTCAAAGTGTGGGTGAGGGGGGAAAATAAGAAGAGTGAGATGATCGATTGTGCGGCATGGTGTCGATTTACGGCCACAGTGACGCGCTGATCTGCTTGCACGCGGTGCTCGTGGAGGCGAAATGGCTTGGTGCTATGCGGAGCGGCACGTCCAGGCGCATGAGGTTGATTTTGTTGAAGCATTCATTGAATGTTTCGGCAGGCAGCGCCGATTTGAAGTAGCAGAACGCGTAGGCCGTCATGTACGCATCATAGTGCGCGCTATGCAGATAAGCGGACGACGCGTGCGCGGCTAGCAATGGCAATTCAGGCATGCGTGCCGTGTCCTTGGCTTTGACCGATTTGGCATCGATAGTAATGCCCAAATCGCGATCCATGATCCGCTCAATGTCGTGCGATTTGACGCACGTGCGTCCATTACCGCAATGACCGTGTCTCTGTTTCCCCCACCAAAAAAAAAAAGCGCGTCAATTACCTGGTTCTCTCGCGTTTTTCTCAATCTTACCGCGTATTGGGCGCATATATCGTCGTCATCGTCCTTTTTTGCCTTTTTGGACTGGTTTTGGACATTGTCTGCAGCACGTTGTCGTCGTTTTTGAGAGGGTGTGAGAGCTGTAGTGGCAGCATCTGCTGAATTAGGCGAGGGTGTAGTCAACAAAGGTGGCAGAGCTTGGATAGCAGCATTGTCACTGGCGGGGGCAATGGGAGGTTTGATTTTGACTTTGAGGTGCTGGGCACCGAGGCGCTTGCACTTTGTAAAGACGTAGGACAAGTAAGAAATGTGCTCATTGGCGCCGTCTGTCGCAAGGAATTTCGTGTCGTAAAAGCCGCCGGGGAACAATTGGACGAGATCGGCAACGAGGGTGGCCAGACGCGCGGGCAGGTTGGCAATGAAGCTCTGGTACAGGTACATGATATCGAGAAGGCCATTGTGGACGATGACGGGGATGCGCTTGTCGTGCAATGTCTTTAGGATGGCGCGCCAAAAGCGGCGCATGGGCTCGGCGCGCGCAGCATAATCCATTGTATCGTCGCCGGCCTGGAACGGGATGCCAATGCGGAAGATGCGGCCGAAATCAAGACCGTTCTCGGCCAGGAAGCGCAAATTGCTCGGGTTTGCCTGGAACGTGGCGGTATTGGCGGCGACAAACTCGAAATTGGTCATGTTGTAGCGCGTGCGGCCGCCGTCCTTGTTCTTTTTTTTGCTGCTGCTGACAACGGTCAGGCCAAATGAAAACAGGGTGTGCGTGCGCACGATCTGCGACAGCTCGGCGTACCGCTGGTCCATATGTTTTGTGACTTTTGGCGCAAAACCCGAGAATTCACAGTCAAACGCCACATAGTCGCCCTCGCCCAGCACCTGCAGGATCGGGCCGATGAGTCGCTCAAAATTGTCGTTGGTCACCTCTGTGTAGGTCACCGACATTTTGATCAAAAAAGAAAAAAAAAAAAAAAGGTGAAGGAAAATGGTAAGAACATTGAAAGTTTTGCGCGACCTGCCCTATTTCCCCCCGCCACCATCCGCCTCCGTTTGATTCTCCGTCGCCACCAAAAAGGGGGCTCCATTGATCTCCATCGACCTCCAAAAAAAGAAAGAAATAAAAAGAGGGAGAGGGGAAGAATGGGACGTGACGTGCCCAATTTCATGACAGGGACGATGAAAATGGATGTATGAATTGGATGAGCGGGTTCATGCGAAAAAGGTGAGAATGCAAGGGGCGCGTGCTCTTGCGGTGTTTCAAATGCAACCTGCAAGGGAATTTCTACGCCCTGATCTGATTTTTGTTAGTCTTTCTTTCACTTTTTTGTTTCTCACGCGATGGAGACGCTTCCAGCTGAAATCCAGCTGGCGATTGTGGACTATTTGTATGATACCAAGGACAAGATCGAACTGGGGCGAACGTGTCGGCGGTTTGAAAGGCTGTTGTATGGGACGCCGCGGTGCTGGTCGCCTTTGGACCTCTCTTTATATGCAAACCGGGTGACGAACGCTGTGTTGTTGTCGATGCTGCGGGCACGGGGGGTGACGATTGTGCCGTCGCGTCAATTGGAGACGCCTGTGTTGGATGGCATGCAATTGCAACTAGATGCGATCAATCTCAGCGGATGCCATCTATTGAGCAGCGATGCCGTGCTCACGGTGGTGCGTACACTCCCGCGTTTGAGCACATTGATCATCAACAGGTATCCATCCATGGCGGCCCCGGAAGAATTGGATCGGCATCCACGCCATTATAAACGTACACGGCTTACCATGATTGATATGCTGCGCGACGACCTTTATCAGTGCCGCCCGCGCCACGGGCTCGCGTCCACCACCATGGATCTCTCAAAGCAGCCGCTATGCTGCCTTTCCCTCGCCGATATCACGCTCCGGCATCTGTTTTTGAACACAAAGAGTCTTTCCACGCTTTCTTTGCAACATCAGGCGCTCAGAAAGGCCACTGTCCAGCAGATGCCGTCGCTTCTGCCTCAATTGCGGTCGCTAGACATCTCGTCGTGCGACATTGCCGTGCCCGACCTGCAATTGCTCCTTCGCACTTTGGTCCCACGCCTGCACACCTTTAAAATGCTCAATTTGGACCTGACCAACCTGACCTTGCTTGGGTTGCAGCTGCACGGGCGCGGTCTGCAGTGCCTGCATCTGTCATGCATTGATCCGCAATGGCTGCCCAGCATTGTGCGCGTTGTCCAGCATTTGAGCGAATTGGCGGATTTCCGTATGACGCGGTTAAGGTCTGGCAACATTGACGCGCTGATTGCCGCCCTCGCGCTTCGCCCAAATCTGACGCGTCTCGATCTGTCGCCAAAACTGGAGCTGTACCCCAAATTCTTGGCCACGTCATCCATGCAAAATGCGTCCAATTCACACCAAACCGCGCCTCAACCCGCACAGACCACGTCATCCTCCAACCGCACCACCGTCATCACCATGAATACGAACAATGGCACCAGAACAACTACCATCACCACTACTACCAGCACCACAAGGACCCCGAATGCCACCGTTTTACCCCAAAATACGCCAAATGCCCAACAGCGACCGCCCACGCCCACGCAGCCCAATGTCACCGATACCGATACCCCTAGAGATGCTCTTACAGAGCAATTACCACCATCGCCACCGTCACCTACTGCTTTATCATCATCGACAGCCAATGGTTCGGCAACAAATGCTAATTCGACGCAAATCGCGACAAATTCGCCCTCGACGACGCCCATTCCAACGCCAACACGCGCAGGATTGCATCCTTCCCCTGCCGCAACAGGCGGGGCCACGGTACTGCCGCCTCAGGCGCAGGCGATGCTGCGGCGGCCTGCACATGTGTTTCCACCGCACCCGCATTATCATCCGCACGCACGAGCACGCGTTGCAGCCGCTGCTCATTACAACAATTATAGCCGGTACAACAACACCATGTTCACTCGCGCAGAGCACAATTTATTGGTGACGCCCGGCGCACTTCAGCCACTTGCCGCCCTGGCCCATCTCGTCGAGCTCCGGTTGTGTTTCCCCACCGTCGACAAGACCGCTCTTGCGCGCTTCTTCCGTACAACCGCCGCGGCACACTCGTTGCGCATACTTGAGCTGCGTTTGCGCCCGACCGTCGTCATCCATCACGTCCATCGCCACCGTCCACCCGCACAACACCCGGAAAACGCGTCTGATGTGCCCAATGGGCTTGACCGTGGATCTGACGATGGAAACAGCAGTGGCAGCAGCAGCGGCACCGACGACAACGATGAGATTGCGCATGATTATATTGACGGTCTCGATCATCTTGCTCAATTGCATACTTTGCAATTGTTCCACGTGCCGCTTCGTGCTTGCTCCGTCGACACGATCCTGGGCCTTTTGAATTTGCAGTCCCTCACCCTGTACGAGGTTGGCCCGCTCGGCAAATTGCGAACAGACTTTCTGCGCACCTGGATGACCCAATTGCCGCGCCTGGACATGATCCGCATGGATCTTGTCCCCTTTTCTCTCGCCTCCATCAGCGACCTGTTGCATGACACGCTTGATGAGAGCGTCGTCACTCAGGCTGCTCAAGGCCACCATAATGGCGACACTATGCTCTTGCGACAAGACAATCAATGGCAATGGATAGACTGAATTTGCTTTTAATATAATAAACAATCGCCTCATGCACGATATTTTTTTTTTGAAAAACGAGAGAGGGGGCATGCTGTAGAAATACACGCTGTCGTCAACGCTAACACCCCGAGACGCACAACAGCGAAAAAAAAAAAGTAGGCAGTGGTGATATACAACAGAAACCTCAAATCGAGCAAACACCGATCTTGCATCGCTTGTGATTGGGCAAGTAGTGGTACTGCTGACACGCGGAGCACGCTGCATAAACTTAATGCACTGACCCATCGTGTCGCGTTTGCTTCGTTTTGGTTATGTCTTTTCTCTTTTTTTTCTTTTTTTTTGGGCTGTTAAGGTTGAAAAGCGTAAGACTTGTAAAAGGCGGTATATATATTCTTTAAAGTCTCTTTGTCTCTTTTGTCTTTATAATCATCGCTGTTGTGAATGCCGAAGAGTCGTCGTTTAAGCGACAAAAAAGGCAAAAACGGTGACTGCATGCTAACGGTCACGCTGTAAATAAAGATCTACGCTGCCGTTCGTATCAAAAGATGAGCCTGGGTCTTCTCTATCTGAATCAACTTGTTTCGTGGCGTTACAATGCGAGATCGTTGAGAAACAAGCATTTAAACCCTGAGTCTGCTGTTTTAATCGACTTTCGCAGCCCTGCGGAATGCAGCGCCACGGTTTTTGTTCCGGTCGACGCGCCCAATCTGCTCTACACTGCACTATTAAAAAACACAAATCGAATAGGCATATTGATAAGAAAAAGGCACGTTTCATGGTATTTCATCCTCGTCGTAGAGATACCTCGTTTCGACGCGCCTCCAGGGCTTGGCGCCACTATGCACATGCTGGCCCAGGTTATCGTCGTTGTTCCTTGCAAAATTTGAGGGGCGTCGCTCGTGATCTCGCAGAGAAAATTAGAAAATAAAAAAAAAGTGCCTTGAGCGTAGAATTGAGTGTGGATTGAATCCAACAATGCTTGTTTTGATCCCATATGAATCAGCGCCATAAGACGATCAGAGAGAATACGCCCTGTTATGAATCTGTCCTGATCTCACTGAGGTAGTATTAAAAGTACATGCTGCACCGAGTTTACACTTTGCGTTTCGCACGAGTGCACGAAGCATCTTGTCGAGAAACAGGGCACTCGCCGAATCTTTTGCCTTGGTCTTTCTTTGGTTCAAATCTGGGACGATTTGGGCAAGCTCACCTGGAAGTGCTCTTAAGGATGCTCGTTTTTTAGCGACAGGTCAATTGTCATTCACCAAAAAGGCACTTTCCAGCCCTGAAACGCGTCTCACCATGAAGTGGCGAGCTAGAAACTCTAAAGGGGGTTCATCTCGTTGCTGCCACAAATGATTGGGGACGCGCCAGACGCAATTCAAAAAAACGGCTGTGTCGAGCTCTCGAACCAAAATTGAAAAATCAGGTCTCCACAATTGGACCAAACTTTCATACAAGAAACGCTGCAAGGAGAAACCATGGAAAACGCAAAAAGAAGACGCGGTCCATCCAGTCGTTGACGAGCAATGGGCAATTTTAGATTTAATTTCAAAGGCGAATTGCACGGGAAAAACGCGCTGAGAAAGCCGTGCTGGCGCGTCCACAAGCAGGAGAGACGTCAGGTGCATGGATTTGATACAGGACAGGCGTGTGTAACGCGACGTCTGACGCGGTTTATCACGCGTCGAAAAACATATATGATTTTGAACCCGTGTCAAACATGCCAAAAAATCACATTTTTTCACGGATCACCCATGTCCACGTACGAAGCGTGCCGTGCTCTTTTTGGTGGAAAATCGCCGTTTTCTAAAATTGTGAGCGCGCGACAACCAGTGGTCGTAGAACCTCGGGGGCGGGCTCATTTGAACGAGAAGGCTTGGATTTACTTCTAGATGTCTGACATTCATCAGGAACCAAGCAGAAAACAACAAAATGCTCCATTTGCGATGTTTTCGACAAGCGCATGACAATCATTACTTTAAAACAAGAACAATGCACGCGACTGGCAAAAAGACCAATAGTCCAAAGTGCAACTTTGATGTTATAGCGGCTCGGATGGTTAGAAAAAAGCAAAAAATGAAGTAACACTGCCCGCTCATATCCATCCGTTTGTGTTCTCCATTCATCACGCTCTGAAAATGCCACCAAGATGTTCCCCGGCGATTTGCACGCGTCAAGACACCGGCTAGGCACAACATACAGGCCCCACGCAAAAAAAAAAGGTCCAAAATCATTTTCATTTTTATCCCGGCGATAGAAACAAAGGTGGTGAGTGTACAATGTGACGGAGGAGGATGGGGAAAAGGGGAAAGAGAAGGAGGGGAACGCTACCAAAAGAAAAAATATAGATAATAGTTGAATTACGAAAGGGAAAAAGGAAAAAAAAAAACGCGCGCATATGTAACAACAAGTACAAGTGGAGGAGGGGGAAGGGGGTAGGGGTGTGGAACAACAGCAAAATTGACGGAGGAAGGCGATCATGTGCAGGTGCATTCACCTGTCATTCTTGAAAGAGTAATTGAGCGAGGTTGAAAGGGAGGGTTGGAAAGAAAAGGGTGGAGACGACGTCTGGTGGTGCAAAGCGGATGCAGGCGGGTGGCCGGGTGGCGGCTGGGGCGCGTTGTGTGGGGGCAGCATGCTTGTGCGGCGCAGCGGGTCGTCTTGTGTGCCTGGGGGAGCTGGTGCGGCGGCATTGGCGGCGGACGACGCGGCAGGTGCGCGGGGGATGGTGTCGTAGCGCACAAGGACGCCCTGCTGTGGGTGCTGAATGCACTGGAATTGCGCTGATTGTGCCAAAACCTCGTACAGCTCGCGCGAGTCGACGGTGGTATCACAATACAAGTCCGACATCATGCGGTGCAGCTGCGTCATCGTGTACTGCGAGCTGGACCCGCCGCCCAAAAAGTATTTGGCTTGTGTGATCTCGTCCAACTTTTGGTACGCCACCTTGGCGCGATCCAACACCTGGGCTTGCCGGTCCGTCTATTAAAATAAAAAACCAAATCGATGAGATATCTTGTTAATGTGGTCCAATTCCGTTCAATTCGTTCAATTCGTCGAATTCGCTCAAAATTCGCTCAAAATTCGCTCAAATTGCCTCGTCCCCACACGTACCTTGTCAAAGCGCGATTGCGTGCCATGGACATTGTCGGCGAGCAAAGACGTGGAGGCTGGCCAGCCGCCATTGGTGCGCCAATTGCTAAAGGGCGAGTCCATGGAGAAGCGACGATCCACGTCCAACCGCGAGTGGCCCAGCAGATCTTGATCATTGAACGGCTTGATTCCTAATTAAGAAAAAAACACGAAAAAAACGCGTCAATTCATGCCTTCCCACCCCCCATTTCCTCTCTCCCCACGATTTCAATTTTGTTTACCCTGGTTGCCAAAGAGGAAATTAGAGAAAAAGGAGGATGACGGGTCTGGTTGCATGAGGCCATTGGCGGCATTGGACGAATTTGTGTCGAAATGGTCGAATGCGCCGAATCGCGAATTGACGGGGCTACCGATGGGTCCTGCCATGGCCGAGGGGCGTCGGTTGTGGTGTGTGGGGATGGAGACGCCTGGGGGTGCGGCGACGGGGGGCTGGGGTGTGGTATCCGAGAACGACAGTTGATTGAGTGTGCTAATGGATGGGCGTCGGGCGCCATTGGCGAATGCATCCATTGTGGACGAAGGCGGCGGCAGCTGCGAGTGTGTTGTGGGCGGGGACAAGAGCAAGCTGGTGGCAAAAGTGGAGGCGAGGGATGCGTCTGTTGGCGCCTGATTCTGCTGGGAAGACAGGGAAGGCAGCGACGGTGACGATCCGGTGGGCAGAGCGGTTGTGTTTGACGAGGATGGGGCGAGCGGGTTAGCGATTGACTGGAACAGGCTTGGTGTGGAAGTGTTTCCGGGGGTGGAAGAGGACGAAGTAGACGATGGCGATGGCTGGAAGGTGGTATGGCTTGCGGAAGGCATCAATGGGTGGTGAAGGGGTTGTTGTTGTTGTAAATGGGCGATGTGGGGTGGTGGAGGCGGATGTGGATGATGGTACATCGGTTGGGGTGGTGGTTGTTGATGCAATGGCTGTGACGGGGCGATGGCGGCAACGGAATTGGTGGAAGGAGGTGGCGTTGTCGATTTAGACGAGCCCATGAGGGCGTCCATGAGGACTTGCTGTCGATTGACCTCGTCGGCTGGTGCTGGTGACGCGGTGGAGGGCGAGGCCAATGGCGGAGAAGACTGGTTGAGGTGATTTAGCGGATTGGCCGTCGAAAGGCCAGGTGGCAACTTGGCTTTGGGCTTTTCCGGCACAACCTGCTGCTTTTGCTGCTGCTGTTGTTGCAATTGCTGTTGCTGCTGCTTCTTTTTCAGCTCGGCCTCGTGCTTGGCTTTCCGCTCAGCCTCCAATTTCGCCTTTTTCTCTCGTTCCGCTTGAACAGCACGCTCCTTCTCCTCCTTGACACGCTTCTTCTCTTCTTCCTTCTTCAAACGGTCCAATTCGCGCTGTCGACGCGCCTCTTCCTTCTTTTGTCGCTCAGACTCGCGTCGTTCGCGTTCAGCTGCCAATTTGCGCTCCTGCTCTTGCCGCTTGCGCGCTTCTTCTTGCTTTTGCTGCGCCTCTTTGGCCCTGCGCTCTTCTTCTTGCTGCTGCTTCAATTGACTAGAAAGTGAAAAAAGGACGAAAATGAGCCAATGGCGAGGAATTGGACTTGGCATTTCGTTGAAATGGGATTTTTACCGCTTCTTGTCCTTTTTCTTCTCCTTGTCCTTTTGCTTTTTGAGCTCGCGTTCTTGACGTTGGCGATCTTCCTCCTCGAGTTCCTCGAGAAGGCGCTGCTGACGCTCACGCGCAACCTTTTCGCGGTACGCCTCGTGCACGCGCTGCTCAAACATACGAGCGGCGAACATTTGGAACATCTTGCGGCCGGCGCGCATGCGCTGCTCTTCGGTGCGCACATCCTGTAACAAAAAAAAAAAAAAAAAGCAAAAAGCAAAAAGAAAAGAGGAAAAAAAAAAGGAAAAAAAAACAATATGGTGTGAGTCCGGGCTTGGCATGTGCGCGTGCGCGCAGGGAGCGGGAGAAGGGCGTCCGTTTTTGCATACCTCCTCAATCTCGTCGGGATCCTCGTCTTCATCTTCGTCGAAATAGTCATCATCTTCCTCGTCCTCTTCTTCTTGGTCGACAAACGCCTCTTCATTGCGCTGCATGCGGCGTTCCGCGAGGCGTTCCATCATGTCAAGGAACTTTTTGCCGTCATTCTTGAGCAAATCGTCGGCCACGGTGAGGATGCCTCCTGAAAATCATAAAAAAAAAAGTGAGATCATCTGTGTGTCGCCAGCACGTGCTTGCTTTTTTCCGTTTTTTTTTTTCTTGTTTTTTTTTCTTGGTGTACCCTTGACGGTGAGGCTGTTACCCAAACTGATGTTGTCTGCGGCGTGTGTGAGGCGAGCAAGGTTGGAGCCGACGAGGCCATCAGGGTCAAACGACTCCATATCTTCCTCGTCATACGAGTCCGAGTAGTCATCTTCGCCAGAGAGGTCCGATACCTGGTCATCGTCGTCCTCATCATCGTCGTCGTCGTCGTCCATCATGGTGATATCGAATCGATCATAATGGTCTTCGTCGTCATCGTCGTCGTCGAGGTAATCGTCGTCATCCAGGAGGTCGTCATCGTCCTCATCGTCTAAATCATCGAAATGATCGTCGTCGTCGTCATCATCATCATGGAATTGGTCTTCAAAGTTGGTGTCGTAGAGCCCGGGCGCAGGGAACCCGTGCAACCCACTTGGATCGTACAATTGCTGTGTACTCTGCTGGTGGTTGGCGTAATTCTCGAGCTCCTCATAGTACGCGTCGTACAGCACCTCCAATTCGTCTTCAATGGCCGTCCTAGCGGGGCGAGAAGAAAGAAAATGAGCAAAACAGAAAAAAAAAAAAGCGATTTGCTTTTTTTTTCATTTTTTCATTTTTACCTCTTTTTGCCGCAGACGGAGCAATTGCAGCTGTTTTTCTGCTGTTCCTTCATTTTGCGCAAGACGGCCTCTTTTTCGACCTTGACGAGCGAGCGGCGCTCATCCTCGCCGAGCTGGAGCCAGAATTCACGAATCTTTTGACGTTCCTCGGCGCTGCTTGAGCTTTGCCAAAAGTCGTCGGCGCGATCCTTGCCATGTGGGCTGTCACAATGATGTGACGAATGGTGGTGATGATGGTGATGGTGATGCGACGACGATGATGAGGCGACGGCATTGTTCACGGCGGCATTGGTGGCAGGCACAGGCGCGGAATTGGGCGGTGGAGGTGGAGGCGCCTGCAATTGCTGCTGCTGTTGTGGCTGTTGTTGCTTCTTGTTCTTTTTCTTGTTCTTCTTCTTCTTCTTGAGAGGCGCACTCACGGCAACCGGTGGTGGTAGGGCCATGGACGCGGCCGGCGGCGCCAGCGGCACATTCACGCTGCCATTGTTGGCATTGTTCACACTGGTAGCCGGTGGCGACGCCACAAGCGACCTGCTCTTGGTCGCGGGTGCGGCCATACGTGTGCGCTTCTTGGTCATGGTCGGGTGGGATAAGAGGGGTGAGTGAGGAGGTGGGAAAAAAGAGGAAAAAAAAAAAAAGAAAGAGAGAAGGGGTAGGCTGGAAAAGGGGATGGCGTCACCAGACAAAAGAGAAGAAAAAAAAAATGGGGACGTGGGTGGTGTTGCTGTTGTGGATAAAAAAAGGGGAAGAAAGCCTCTATTTTACAACCAATGCCATAAAAGAGTAAGAAAACAGCAACATAAAAAGGGCAGAACGTGAGATCCAAGGCGTCACACATACCACCTCATCATTCGGGTTGTTTTTCTGTTTACCTGGAGAATCAAACTACCCTAAACGAGAAAAAAAAAGGGCAGAAAGAGACGCAAAAAGGAAAAAAAGAGGCAAAAAGCGAAAGAAACCTAGCAAAAGGAAAGGTGGAAGGGGGGGACGCGGCGTAGGTTGCAAAGAAAAAGTAACAAACAAGAAGGGGTATTGCGTTCAGTGAAAAAGAAAAGCGAAAGAAAGAAGAAAAAACAAGCTGGCTGGCCCTTTTTTTTTTTTTTTTGTTCCAGTATGAAAGTCAGCAAAGCAAAAATGCTTTGGTGCCTTCTTTTTTGACCCTCCCCAAAAAAAAGTCACATGCCTCCCATCTTTGGAACGGCTGTTTTTTATTGGCGGGTTCTAGTCATCCAAATTCTTGTTGGACGTGATAGGTATCATTTGGTAGCTTGATCGCTCTGGCACCTTGGACAACTTGTAATAATTGTACCAGATGATGCCCATGATCGATACAATCACCCTATGGAATACAAAAAAAGAAAAAAAAAGGAGAAAAAACAAAAAGAAAAATAAAGAAAAGAGCGCGATGAGTCCAAAATTCAGAAAAAAATTGAAAAAATGACGCATACCCCATGATGGTCTGGGTGGTGAGGACGTCGCCATAGATGACGACGGACAAGGAGATGACAAAGACCTCCTTGCTAATGCCTGCGACGCTCAAAGTGACCGTGTTTGTGTTTTTGATGAGATACAGCTCGGACAGAATCATGGCAAAGGCCAATAGGCCACCAATGGCCATGAGGCCAAACGATTCGAGTGCGTGAAACGCGCCGTCCGACTGCTGGAATTGTGCAATTGGGTGCTCCAGCAACAGGCTGAGTGTGAGTGTGCTGGCAAACATGATGGGACTGAGGTAGTACATGGTGGCGATGGGGCTATGAATACCAATTCCATCCTGCTGGAGCAGCAGCTGCGTCATGTTCCATCGCAAACCAGACGCGACCGACGCGACAAGCACAAGCACAAAGCCCGTCGTGTCAAACTTGGTCTCGCCCTCCACGGTCAAAAGCACCCCAGACACAATCACAAGAATAATCATGATCAGCTTCCACCGCGGCTTCTCAAACCCAAACATAAATGCAAACAGCAGCACCCATACGGGCACGCTGCTCTTGATCATCGTGTAAAATGATAGCGTGATGAACACGAGCGATGCATTGGCGCACCCAATCTCAGTTGCCGCAGCGACCGCGCATGGCACCTAATTTTTTTTAAAAAAGGAAAAAGAATGAGCAATGGCTCCTCGCGCCCCCTCTCCCTTTTTTTTTTTTTTTTTGAAATGTACCACTTTGCGGATATAATTGGACATGGAGAGTGCCTGATCCTTTGGCCGCCAGCGATCAGGATCATAGGTCATCATGGCCAAGGTAATGAGTGAGTGCATGCCCGTGTGAATGGCGCTGACAAGCAAGGGGAATTGAAAGTTGAAATGATCCTTTCCCATCAGGTTCTTGTTGTAAAGTGACAGCGATGTGGAAAAAAAGTACCATGACAAGATGTAAAGCACGATTTTCAGCAGATGCTGGTGCTGCGGCTCGATCAGATGCCGTGTCAGGTCCGTCTTGCCTGGCTGGTTGATCTGGATCGAGATGCTGCCCTTTTCGGGCAATGGTGGCAGCGATGTGTACGGCGATCGTTGCTGAATTGGCGATGCCGGCGCAGGATAGCTGTTTGTGTGAATCTTTAGCAACGGCGGCAGCGAGCCCCGTCGGCCGCCGGCCCCTTTGGCCGCGCCGCCACCTTGCTGTTGCTGCGGTGGATGCGGCGTTGGCGACGATGACGAGTAAGACGAAGATAATGACGATGACGACGCCTTTTTTTGAGGCAATGCGTGCTGATGTGATACTGATGAGGTGGCATGGTGGTGCTGATGCGAGGGGAGATGCGTGGACACACTGCGACTATGGCTAGTGCCTCGCTTGGCTTGTGCAGATGATGAGAAAGGCCGTGGTGCTTCGAGCGATGCAAAGGCAGACACTGGTGGTCGCTCTGTGTCGCCGCTCTGCCGCTTTTTCTGCGTGTCCACCGACAAGGGGAGGATGTCGTCCATCGAGGAGAGGGAGAGAGAGAGAGAAAAAAAAAAAAAAAAAAAAAAGAGAGAAATGAAAAAAAGGGGGTGAGAGATCTCAAAAAATAAAATAAAAATCAGGCCCCGCCTCATGGGCCATGGTTGATCACCCGCCCACCGCTTATTGCCATAGACACGGGCCATCTGCTGACAGCTGCACGCTGCCCCTCTGATGCGTTTCTGCTTTCCAGACCGCCCATTGCTTATAGAGACTGCTTTGACTATTGAAAAAAGGTAAAATTCACCTTTTCAGTTGAGGTCATCATCCTGTGTCATCGGTTTATCATAAAAATCAGTTGGTCAGTGCACTTGAAAATGTATGATACAAGAGCCTGATTTTTATGACATCCATTTTGGAATTGAATAATTGACACAAAATCAAGGCATTGGATCTGTCACTACGTCCATTTTTCAGCGCAATCAGTACATTATTAGGCAGAAGCACAGAACCTGACGCGCGCTGTCGCTTCAGTAGATCAGTACCTGCAGCAGCATTGCAGCAATGCGCTACACTGCGCAAAAACCAGCACCATTCTTTGACATTTGCCTCTGTAAACCGAAAAGGCATTTTTTCCCGGACTTTGCAGGCTCGTTGTGCCTCCAGAAAAAAATTTACAGCCTACTTGCGCGCCAATGAAACATGCGTCATGTGAAGCACTACGGCCAGTGCGCAGGATGCGTCCGCACAATTTTTTTTTTGATCCTGCAAAGTCCAATAAACGCAAATTTGACGTATTTATTAGCATTCATCTCTCCAGCACTTTCGCAGGTGACCAATCCTGACAATCGGCGTGTCGCCTTGTCGCACGACACGTCCGACGTCCTGACCAACATTGTGCACCAGGAGGTGGTTAGAAACACGTAGCTTTTGCCATGCTTTCCTCCTTTTTTTCTCTTTTGCCTCGCTTTTTTGGCGTTTTGTCTCTTTTTTCTTTCTTCTCTTCCCTTTTTTATGTTCCCTCTTTATTACAATAAGTGACGTCTCTTGCCCACATAAGAGCGCACATACAGTAGACCATTCAAAATTGATCCTTGCGTTAAAAAAATGGAACTCAGCAAGCAGCACCAGTCTTTACGCGCTTAACAGACTTTGGATGCGTTTTCTGACGCGTTGTGCACACGCATTGCACGCGTCGCTTCAACATCTGAAGCATCGCCCTACAACACACTGCACATACACATTTATGTTATTTTATGATACACCTTTGAAAAACCAAAAAAGTGCGTGTTTTCAGACTTTGGCGGCCTGCTGTGGCTCCAGAATTTTTTACAGCTTACTTGCCCGTCAATGAAACTTGCGTCGTAGCGTAATCTATAGCTCAGTGCTCAAGACAGACCCGCCTGATTTTTTTTAACACGAAAATGTAAAAATGCGTGTTTTCAGACTTTGGCAGCCTGCTGTGCCTCCAGAAAAAAAATTACAACCTCTTTGCCCGCCAATGAAAACTACGTCATGGTCTAAACTACCGGCGGTACAGTATACCGGTAGTCAAGATGGACCCATCCGATTTTTTTGGACTTGAAAATGTAAAAAATATGACCCAGCACTAAACGCCTGCGGTGAGTAGCGGAGGGCATCAGAGCCGAAGGCTCGCCCAGGAGCTAGCTACAGTAGTACTTTTTTAGAGTAAATTTTGCAACAAAAATGCTTAAAAAAGCAGCAAAGCGCTACGACCACTTTTAAAAAATTCAGGGATCACTCAGGGGTCACATTTTCGAGCTCAGAAAATCCCAAAAATGGAAAATTTCAAACTCCGAGTTATCAATGCATTCCAAACAGGTAACTTCGACAAATCTCTTTTGGCACACAAAGAGGCAAAAAAGCATCATGCCATTATCATCATCATGACCTTCTTCTAAAGTGCGTGCATGATGATGCATGCAGTATTATTTATTGTCATACTGTATTATTACAGTATCATATCATATGACAGGATCATCAAGAAGCAATGTGGCGTGGTGCATGCGTGTTGTTGTTTATGTATTTCTTGAAATGCGCGCACGCTTCCTCGAATTCTAAAGTACGTACTGTATCTTGCTTCTTATCTCCTTCTTTTATCATACTACGTACTGAATTATTGTTGATTGCTTGTTTACTGTATCATACAGTATGATATCCTGATGACATGCACGCTTCTCGCCTCCTTGTCGTCGTCGGCACCACGCCTTCCGAAGTGTTTCATGTTTCATTCTTGCTTCTCTCCCTGCTGCTGTCTCTTCTTTCTCATACAGTATAAATACTGTACTGTACAGTACTGTACAACAGTACAGTACTGTACAGTATTACAGTATTCAGCCTTTTTCTCCAAAAAAACACCCAAGTTTTTTTTGAGTTTTCTCCTCCTCACAGATCAATCACCACGACGTAATTACTGTATGATGGCGGCCATCACTACTTCACAAGGTGCCAAGTCTTCTCGCGCGGCGGGGCGCTTCGAGCCGGTGTACGCTGAGTCGACGAGCAGCGGATACCACCGCCATAAGCGTGCGTCGCGAAGCGGCGCGCGCACGGATCATTGGTCTCCTCCGCATCGCATGCGTGGACCTCGACGTGACGGTCTCAAGGAGGATATTCGTTACAACAGCAGCAGCTTGTATTATTATTCGTCCACACCACAGCAAGGCACGTTTTCTGGTGATGCCCCCGCTGCTGCTGCTGCTGCTGCTGCTGCTGCTGTTGCCTCCCCAATTGAGGCCAAGGTGTCCCCACCATCAAGTCCTGTCGTCATCCCTTCTTCGTTTTTTGTGGCGGCTCCCCCCAATGTGCCCGTGGCGCCAATTCTCTCGCCTTCTGGCTCTCGTGATAAACAACAAAGCAAGGCACGTTTTCTGGTGATGCCCCCGCTGCTGCTGCTGCTGCTGCTGCTGCTGCTGTTGCCTCCCCAATTGAGGCCAAGGTGTCCCCACCATCAAGTCCTGTCGTCATCCCTTCTTCGTTTTTTGTGGCGGCTCCCCCCAATGTGCCCGTGGCGCCAATTCTCTCGCCTTCTGGCTCTCGTGATAAACAACAAACGCGTCGCTCCTACTATACCACCACCACCGGGCCAATGCCCACGAAAATTGATGCCACGACGCCTGGCAAACACACAAATTTCAAGAAATCGGGCGAGGAACAACGTGACAAAAGTGGCCCTCGTCGAAGCATCAACCAAGAAGAGCGCAACCGCCGCATGAAACTCAATTTGTGCCTTTATTGCGCCAAGCCCGGGCACCTGGCTCGCACCTGCCCAAACCAACCCAACAACCGAAAAAAAAATTAATCAAAGGGGGCGTCACGCGCCAGAAATCAAGCAAGCGTGCGTGTCAAAACATCAAAATGATCTAAAAGAAGAAAATAACAATAATAATGCACGCACGCCACATTGGTCCAAATAAAAAAAAACCACTGCTCCCAATATCATGCTCGTATGCATGCCCGCCACATACAGTATGAAATCATATCATTTCATAGCCAAAAAAGTCCTTTTGTCAAGAAGCATCATCATATTGTGGTTTGTTTTGAGCTTTTGACCCGCCGAGCAAATCAGGCGTGCTTGGATCGCGTCGCATCAGCGTGTATGTATGACAAAGTCCGTTTGCCGGGACACTGTATGATACATGAAGCTGAAACGATGCCCGATTGCGTCTTTTGCCAACGGTGGCGCTTTACAACTACCTCGTGGGTCATTTGCGACGCGTAAAAAACTCATCTCGCGGTCGCTCGTGGCTCACAATGCCCGGTATTTTCAGATTCGTAGATTGGGAGCGCGTCTTGCTGGTAGACGCGTCGCCGCGCAGTGCCACTGGGCGCTCCTGACAAACATTTCGCTCAATTTTCGTTTGGGACAGTGCGAGTATTGCCCCAACGACAAGCAATTGACAGCTGCACACGAAATCCTACTCGATGTTTCTAGCTCGTTTACTTTTCTTCCGTTTCAGATGAATTTCGCGTTTTATTGGCGAGTTACAGATCGTAAAAGAGCCAGGGAATACTAAAATGCAAGTGCCTCGGTCGCGATGCCTGGTATCGGTGTTTCATCATCCCGCTCTCTCATTTTCCACGTTTAGCACTCATTTGTTTGGTCATTATTCCTCTCTTTCTATGAAATCAATGTGAAATCCTGTTTTTTTCAGCCAGCTCATCACCAGCACGTCGACATACAACCCATTGAGTGATCGATGCATGATGGACACGCGTTGAGACGCGTCCTCTCGCGAACATCGGGCCTCCATGTCGTCCTTTTCCTTGTCATCGCACCATAAATAGAGAGAAAAAGCACTTTTTATGTATGAAATCAAAGGGAAAGCTATTTACACATTGCGCAGCACTACGATAAAAAAGAAAATGCGTGAGTCGACGAACAGCGGGCGCGCCATGAGATTGTTTTTTTTTTTTTTTTTTTTTTTTTTTTTTTCCAAGCACAACTGTGTCACCGCGGAGGAACATCTTGCTCACAAAACGATCCTTGTTCACGGCCTTGGACTTGGTGCCCTTGCCGGTCTTGGGCGTCTCGGTCCACATCTGTACATGAGAGAGAATGAAGAGGGGAGCGTGAGCCGCTGACAGGAGGCGATTTGGCGCCCAATTGGGCTGATTTTTACCTCTTTGACGTTCTCCAGGACCATGTTGCAGTGGCGATCGAAGGCTTTGACGCGTGCAAGCAGCTTGTGGTTGTTGCGGCAGCTGATCACCACCTGGTTGTTGTTCTTCACGGCCTGCTGCAGAACGGACAGAGGACCTGTGCTGAATTGCTCCTCCTCTAGCTGATGAAGCTCCTCCTCCGACATTTCGTTTTTGGACTTGGTGGCGAGTGTGCTAAACCGAAGAAAAAAACAAGCACGCGTGAGTGTCACCGCCGCAAAAATGCAATTGCTGTCGCTTTACCTCATGTTGATATAGAAGATCCAAAAGAAAAGGAGACAAAGAAGAACAAACGTGGAAGAGAAACCAAAATAACAGACGGAAAAGCTGCAAACAAGAAAAAATCGGATATTCAATCTCCGCATGGTCCTCTTCACAGAGCCCACCGCAGCCCTTTAATGCTTTCTGACACTCACAATTGCTTGCTGTGCTTGATTTGCGTCGCGTCCCGGCGCTTTTTTTGTGTTCAAGTCATAGGAGTGCGACATCGTGGTCTTTCACGGCCACGATTGTCAATGGCAGTCAATGCGTATCAAATAAGCGTAAATTAAATCTTTTGAGACTACTTGTGCAAAAGTGCACGCCCCTGCTCAACCAATTCTTGCCTGCTTCAGGTCGAGTCCAAGGTTGAGAGAGTCACAAGGTCGTTTGAGCAAGTCGCTTCCTGGCACACCCAAGGATGCGCCATATTTTTTTTCTTTTCGCCCACTTCAGCCCACACCCTGGACAAAAAGGCAGCCAGAGCCGCCATTAGAAATGCCATGAGCGAGGCTCGTTACAAAAACACGAAACACAAGCCGTCCATCAGCTGTTGGATGCGAAGCGTGCATTTAAATCGCGTTTTTTTGCGGCCACCAAAGATCATTTCGCATTTTCATCTTAACAAGTGGCCCCGTCAAGGCAAAGAATAACAATCATGCCTAGCTTAAGCATCAGTGAGCCTCGCATATGTCGCCTTGCATGAATAAAATAAGGCCATGGGGAAGTGCGCACTGCATGATCTTGGCGAAAAATAAGGAGTACTCGTCTTGCCATTATGGCTGAATCATCACGCGCGCATGCAACGATGGTGTGGCACGACGCGTGATGAGGCGTCCCCTTGTACCGGGTCATTGATCTCTTCAAAAAAAAAAAAAAAAAAAACGCTGCCAAATGAGAAAAAGCAACAATTTAAACAAAAAAAATGCAAAAAGTAATTTGCTAAACCAAAAAAAAACAAGGGCCACAAACATGAGAGACGCTGGTCAGGGGTGGCGGTGGGGGGGGGGGCTCATCGTGCTCAATGAGGGGGCGTAAGCTTTAATTGTGACAAAAGAGCAGCTGTTTGCCGCACGAGCCGAAGCAAGCGTGGTGCATGGGCTCTTTTTGTTTTAATTTAGAATAAAGATAAAACACTACACGTACAAAGGAAAAAACAAAGAAATTGGAGGAGAAAACTATACAATAGGGGGAAGGGGGCAATGGACAAAAGTAAGATGTATCTGCTTCACATCTACACAACACATACAAATATCGGCGCACGCACGCACGCACGCCAGTACATATAAAAGATACCAAATCGAGTCAAGGTGCGACGAGAATCGGTGGAAAAAACACAAAAAAAAAAATAAAATAAAATAAAAAAAACGCCAACACGCATCATGAAACAAGAGGGTGACGGGGGGATTTGAGGCCACGATGCCTTTTTTAAGCCTTGTTCGTTTCAGGATCCTTTTTTTCGTACGTGCCTGTGGTCAGGGGATGCACACGTTTTGCATTGGTGGTCATTGGCCGCTGGAAAGTGGGATTGGGCGTCGTGATGATGCTTGTTGGCTTTTCTTCCAAGATGGTCTCATTTGCTTCCGATACGCGAATCAAGTGTGTGCCTTGGCCCTCAGGTACGTGTCTCGCAATGCCCTGGTTGTCGATGGTCACCTCGTACACTGTTGGCTGCTCCAAGAAGAAGAAGAAAAAAAAGGTCAATCGCGATTTGTGAGTTTCGAGACGCGTGCATTGTGTTCCACTGCACCTTTTCTGATGAGTAGCAGCAACCCATGATGATCAATGGCTTTTGTGAGAGGGAATTGAAGCAAGAAAAAAGAGAGAGAGAGAAAGAGAGGAAAAGAAGCAAAATAAGCCCACAACAAAGGGCCAGGCACAAAGAATAAAAAAAAAATCGAGGGCTCTTTTTTTTTATGTTTCAAGAGAGAGGACCAAACAAACAAAATGAACTTTATTCTTATGAAAAAAAAAGGCACGCAGTGCATATCTTGACGACGAATCACCAGGGGTTACAAGTCGTCGTCGCTGTCGCTCCATGCATCCAGCTAAATAGAGATTCATGTGAGTCCCCGCGTCCCCTCCCCCCTTCACAACACGATATCAATTTTTTTACTTCTTTTTTTTTTATGCTTACCTCCATGTTTGTGTCATTGTTGCCATTGGCGTCAAATGGGTTCAAGAATTGCGGCTCGACGGGCGGGCGATTGGCATCCCAGACGAGGATGTCGCCCTCTGTGGATCCGCTGTAGAGTTCCTGGTGCGAGCCGCGCTGGTCGACGCTTGTCACGCGGCCATATGCACCTCTTAGTCGCTTTGTCAACTTGCCGTCCAACAGGCCAAACACGAGCACTTGCTGGTCATCACTGGGCACAAACAAGAGCGGGGGCCACACGTCGGCATCCGAGATTACTGCTTGCAGACTCGCTTTGAAGCGATTGCGGAACGACGTGCCATAATTCACAAGCTCATTGCGCCCCGTCGACGCGTCCCACAATCGTACTTTTTCATCCTTGCCGAGTGTCACCAGGTATTGTCCATCTGAAGACACCGCAAGCCCATTGACGGGCCAGCTGCCGTGAGCCGTGTTGGTTTCGCCAAGGGGATCCGCTATAATTGAATTGAATGGAATGGAATTGCATGATCCTATCCCCCTTTTGTCCCATTGGCGTCTTGTTGCCATCGCCAACTCGCCCCCCTTGACCTTGTGGAGCGTGTCACAGCCCCCTTGCCCTGATTTTTTTTAGTTTTACCTCGATTCTCTTGATCAAGCGACATCAGACATGCTGACGCGCGTCGAATGTCCCATACACGCACCGTGCCATCGCCACTAAATAAAAAAAAATGCGGTTTAGTCGCCAATTTCTTGCCAATGCCATGGCATGGATTGCCATTTCCATTGCTCTCTTTCCACTCACCCGCCGCTGAACAGCGTGAATTCCTTGGTGGGCGACCAAATGCATGAATATACCTCGCCAACGTGGCCCGATAAGGAATGCGTGAATGCACCGCTGCGTAGATCACACAGGCGTATCCTTGGCTCGGCAGCTGCAGCTACAGTAAGAAAAATAAAAAAGGAGGCGTCAAAAAAACGCCCAATTCGCTGTTTAATGCTTTTTTATCATTTTTTTTAGTCCCTGTCTTACTTGCGACGAGCGAGTGTGTGGCAATGGGTGAAATGGCTTGCCTATGCACCAAGGACTCGAGCGGAAATGTGCATGCAACCTAATAAATCGAAAAATAGAATAAAAACAGAGAAAAAAAATAGGTCGATCGCGTCGATCGCCCCCTTTTTCAAGACGCGGGCGATCGAAGGTGCTCATGTACGACCACTCTCCTCATTTTTTTAGCCTTACGGTCATCATGTTGGTATCCCAGACGCGCACAGTCTGATCGTAGCTTGAAGTGATGAACATGCCCGTGTCAAACGGGTACCAAGACACGCTCGAGACCGCGTATTGATGTCTATCGGCTCTACAAAAGCAAATTGTGTGCGCGTGAGAACGCGTGAGCAATAAAAATCGCGCGTTTTACCTTGCCACACTGGCAATAGGGGGAATCTTGGTGACATTTTGGCGCGCGGCGCCCACGTGCATGTCGTAAATGTGCACGCGTCCGTCCGAGCCGCCAGACATCAGGCTGCGGCAACGTAAAAAAGGGAAGGAGAGAGCGTCAGAGTTGTGCATTTCGCTCCAATTGATCATTTTCTGGAGTTTTTACTATCTTTCTTCAATGTTTTCCGTGCCAAGGCAGGTGACGGCGCCTATAAAAGTACGCACGAGACAGTGCGCAAGGAGAAGAAAGAAATTTCACTAGGTGTGAGTATTTTATACGCCTAGTTGGACCGAAAAAGGTGTTTTACCTCTGTGGACGCGTTTCATTTCTTTTTGCTGGCTAAGCTGCAGAGCATAATATCGCTTTGTTACCTCGGCACGGCGGATAGTCAAGGGCTGGATACAGCCATACTCGCGCATCTTGAGGTAGCCATACATGAAGACAAGAAAACGCAAAAAGAATAGAATTGTCGCAGCAAAAGATACCTTTTTGGAGGCCGACTTGCTTGCTGCGCGTCGGGATTTGAAAACGTTCCGGCGGCGTGGAGCCCGGCACCGGGCCGTCGAATGAGTCACTTTGAGGGGAAATTGAAAGTGGCTGATCCCTTTTTTGTTCTTTCTCTTTTCCCTTTTTTTTTTTTCGTTCCTTCCATTTTGCCAACATGTCTACCGCCGAAACACTGCAGCACCTTGTGCTCCAAACGCTCGACAAGAACACCGTTATCAACGACTCAAAGGACCTCGTTGAGGACCAGCTCGCTTTGCTGGGCGCTCTCAACAGTCTCAAGTCCAAGAACGTAAGGACCCACCCTCTTCCTGTCACCGGGGCAACTGGCTCTTTCTCGACTTTGCACGGCCCACCTGCACACCGAGAGCTTGCTTTTTTATTTTTTTATTTTTGCCACATTCATGTTGTTTTTCTCGTTTTTATATAGATGGTCGACTTTGAATACCTTGACCGCGAGGTTTGGTACCTGACCGAAGAAGGCAAGCAAGTTGCCGAGCAGGGCAGCCACGAGGCGCGCTACTTTGACTTGGTCCCCGCTGGCGACGAGGGCATTTCCATGGCAGAAGTCAAGGTAAAAACGTCAAAACATACAATAAGCGCGACACGATCCATTGACATGCTCCTTTTTGCTTTTTTTTTTTCTAGGCTGTGCTGGGCGACGTCGCGTCGGTTGGCCAAGGCAAGGCCTTCAAGAACAAGTGGATCAAGAAGAACGGCGACAATGTCCTGCGTCTCGTTGATTCGATTGTCGATCAGACCAAGTTGGATCTCCAGGAGGTGCAAAAGAATGGCACGCTGTCCAATGCCAAGCTCTTGACCGACTACAAGAAGCGCAAGCTCGTCGATAAGCAGTACGACCCGCAATTGCTATCATTTTTCGTGTTTTACTGTTTTCTCACTTTTTTATTCACTTTTGTACAGAAAGCTGACGACGTACAAGGTGACCAAGGGCCCTGAGTTCGCGCTCGAGATCAAAAAGGAGGCCACGGACATCACGTACGAGATGCTGCAGTCGGGCGAGTGGAAAAACGCGACTTTCAAGAAATACAACTTTGATGCCGCGGGCATTGCGCCCAATGGCGGCCACTTGCACCCCCTGATGAAGGTGCGCCAGGAGTTCCGCGAAATCTTCTTTGAAATGGGCTTCCAAGAGATGCCCACCAACTGCTTCATGGAATCCAGCTTCTGGAACTTTGATGCTCTCTTCCAGCCCCAGCAACACCCTGCTCGCGACGCCCACGACACATTCTTCTTGAAGGGTAAGCCAAAAAGAAAGATCAAAAAGGCAGCTGGACACGTCACAGGACGCGCCGCGTCGCGTCTTTTTTGATTTTTTTTTTAATTATATTTTACTTTTCTTTGGCTAGACCCCGAGACGACGGACCGCTTCCCTCGCGACCTGATGGAAAAGATCCGCGTGACCCATGAGACGGGTGGCGACACGGGCTCGATTGGCTACAATTACAAGTGGAAGGAAGACGATGCGGGCAAGATGCTTTTGCGCACACACACGACGGCCGTCAGCTCGTACATGCTGTACCAGTTGGCTGAAAAGACCAAGGAGCAGGGCTTCTTCAAGCCTGCCAAATACTTCTCGATTGATCGCGTGTTCCGCAACGAATCCGTCGACGCGACGCATTTGGCCGAATTCCACCAGATCGAGGGTGTGATTGCCGACAAGAATTTGACGCTGGGTGACCTGATTGGCTTCATGGACGTGTTCTTCAAGAAGATGGGCATGGACAAGATCCGCTTCAAGCCGACGTACAACCCCTATACCGAGCCGTCCATGGAGATCTTCTCTTACCACGACGGCCTCAAAAAGTGGGTCGAGATTGGCAATTCCGGCATGTTCCGCCCCGAGATGCTCCAGCCGCTCGGCCTGCCTCCTGATGTCCGTGTCATTGCCTGGGGTCTTGGTCTCGAGCGCCCCACCATGGTCAAGTATAGCATCTCCAATATCCGCGACCTCCTCGGCCATAAGGTCAACATTGGCATGATCAAGGAATACCCCGTCTGCCGCCTCGACAAGAAGATGGGCAAGGAATTGGTCGGTCTCAGCCAAGACGATTAGATCTTTTTCTCTTTCTTTTTTCTCTTTTCCTCGTTTTTCTCTATTTTTTTTCTTTTGTACTGTGCTTTTAGATCCCCTTTTCGAACATTAAAAAAATACGCATTTTGCACGTCCATTCCATTGCATGAAAATTGGCGAGCAGTTGGGCGCAGGCTTGCGGTGCCCAAAAAAAAAAGATTTTTTTCTCTTTTTCTCCCTCGCTTGTCTTTTCTTTTATTTTTCCCTCTCTTTTCCTCCCACAAGGCTCCTCGCTCTTCATCTCCCTCCGTCCACCCTCACTCGGTAAGCGCGTGTATTTTTTCTGCAGCGACCTTGACACTGACATGATTGAATTTCTTCGTTTTTTGGCTTAGACACATAATATACACATCAAAGAGTAAGACAATCAGCGGCCCCAATCAAGGCACCTGGACGTACATTCACCTGTTTTTCTTCTTTTCCTTGCTTCCATAGTGGATGACGTTAGCACCGGCTCAGACAGCGACTATTCAAAGTATTGGATTGATTGGTTTCTCAGCACCAAGGGCAATGAGTATTTTTGCGAGGTTGACGAAGACTATATCCTCGACCGGTTCAATCTGACGGGCCTGAATGCCGAGGTCCAGCATTATTACATGGAAGCCTTGGACATGATCACCGACAATTTGGGTAAAAAACAAGAAATTGACGCAATGGATGCGACCAACGTCTTGCCATCCGTCTTGCTCACCTTGTATTTCTTATTTTTTGATCCCAACAGATGAAGAAAATCTCGACGAAAAGGTGCGCGAGGAAGTCGACAAGGCGGCTCGTCACTTGTACGGCCTGATTCACGCTCGTTTTGTGATTACGACACGCGGCTTAGCCAAGATGGTAAGGGCATCATGGACCCAATGTGTTGTCAATGGACCAATTGGGTTGGCAATGGGATCAGTTGGACGAATTGGACGAACAACGGGGCTATGGTGATCAAAAATCTGATCATTTTTATTTTTCCTTTTTTTTTTTTTTTTTGCGCGTTTCCACTAGCTGGACAAGTACAAAAAGGCCGAGTTTGGCCGGTGCCCGCGTGTGTTGTGCAATTTGCAGCCATTGCTGCCTGTTGGCCTGTCGGACGTGCCAATGACCAAGACGGTCAAGCTGTATTGCCCGCGCTGCGAGGACATTTACAACCCAAAGTCATCAAGACACGCGTCGATCGACGGCGCGTACTTTGGCACCTCTGTGCCGCACATGCTCTTCCAGGTGCACCCCTCGTACCTGCCTACCAAGAACTATGAGCGCTACGTGCCTCGCATCTTTGGCTTCAAGGTTCATGACATTGCCGAGCAACATCGATGGCAAGATCGTGCGCGTGAAGCCTTTGAGGAAAAGGTCAAGGAGGACCGCAAACAATTGGAATTGGAGCTGCACGCGAACCATTGATAAAAAAAAACACGAAAAACACGCTTTTCACCCGCTACACCGCCTCTCACATCACGTTTCCGCTCTTTGCGCCAATTCACCGCCCTTCGCGCCTCTATCTATTCTAGTTTTTTTTTATTTGGATTCCTTTTTGGCATACGCATCATGATCATCTGACCCTTTCCACCATCACTTTACCGCATGCTACCTTTTTTTTTTTTTTCATTGTTCCCGCCGCCTCCCCCTCTTGAACCCCTTATTTTGTTAGCTTTCATTTTCATTGTCTCTTTTTGGAGTAAAGGATGTTGCCTGTACTTTTTATCCTGTGGGAGACCCATTGTGATCGTCACCTCATTAATGCAAGTCATTGACAGCCTCCCTGCAGCAATAGGTGGATTTCATTGTTCTCGCAGGCGTCTTAAAGGGAGGATTGCGCGCGGGTCCACTGCTTTTCTTCCCAACTTTTAATTTACTTTTTTTTTTTTTTTGTTGGCATCTGCTGTTGCCCCCCTCCCTTTCTTTTTTTTTTTTCTACGCTCCTTTTTTATATGCCTTCCACCCCTTCGTCGCCTGCCGTGGCGAATGTTGACACGCCGCTCAACGCGCTCAATTATTACAAAGAAGATTACCGCCGCATGGACGTGCTGAATATGAAATTGGGCCGCGCGACAGCGTTTTTGTACTGGAAAGACCGCGGCACCATGGCATTGCTGGGATTGACGCTGTACCCATTGATTCTGACGTTCCTGTTCATCCCATGGTGCTGGCCGCTTATTTATGATCCGTCTCGACCGACGATGATGCTGTGGCTCATTGGCGTCATGCTGGTTCATTGTTGCCACTTGCTGACTCTGGCTCTGTTTGGTGTTGTGCTGCACTTTTTCGCGTGGAAGCTGGCCAATGGCGTGTTCCGCGATCTGTACCAGGTGATGAACGACACGCGGCGCGAAATCTTGGGCGAGCGTCCCGAGGAAGTCACGGTGGACGGATATGTGCGCCTGATGGAGCTGAATTTCCCCAAAATCGACCGCGTCGCGCCTTGGATTACGCCCGTGTGCACTGCCAAGCGCGTCCAAGACGCGTACGTCCGATACACGGTACATGTCCATGTGATTCTCTTGTTTTTCGAGTCGCTTGCGCCCAGCATTGTCTTTTTTATGGTGAGCGACTCATGGACAATGCGCGACTCAGTGTTCAACCTGTCGCTCTATCTCCTTTGGATGGCCATTGTGTCCGTTGGTTGTGTGGGTGTCATCTTGTTGCTGAATCTTGCGAAATGCCAGGACAAGGACCTCCAGGACCCGTCCGACATGCCGCGCCGCCCCGACATCCTCACGCACAGGTTCCCGCGTCTGCAGCACCCACCCATTGACTCCATCAGCCAGCCCGAGTTGCAAAATTTCCCCCCTCCACCACCTCCTCCGCCTTCTCGTTCTGCGGAACCCCTTCTAATGCACGAAAACAGGTACGACGGCCCCCATAGCTGCATTGCGTCCATTCTCGCGCGGTCCATGCTGCGCCAGCCGCCCCAGGAGACAACGACACACACCCTTGTGCCCACACTTACCGCATCGACCTCACCACGGACACCCAATTCCACACCGTCCACGTCCACATCCACCTATGTCGATAGCGACCCGCCGGTGCCCGAACTCGTCATTGTGGATCTCGATAGCAGGCCCGCGTCGCCCTTATCGTCCAGGCCAGGCAGCCTTTTGAGCGACCGATCTGATTACAGGACGCCATTGAGTCATTATTCCGTCGAAGACCACCCAATGCTCACCGTCAGTGCCTGCACTAGTGTCCATTCTCGAGGCAACAGCGGTGAACTCATCGATGAAATCGTTGCGACGGCCTCGTCCATTCCAGAAAACACCCTGATCATCAATGGGATTGACAAAATGCAGAAATCACGCGCCATGGTGGAGCAAAAGACCAACTTTGACGACCCAAGCGACCCTGATTTCATCATGTCCTTGGATCAATACGAGCTGCTCGTGAACGGGAGCATCAAGAAGCAGTTGGATGACAAGGACGTCATGGATGCATTTCAAGAAAGTGATGAAAAGGTCGGTTCGTTGTCTATTCTCTATGATGCACCCTCCACATCTGCAGCGATGGTATCGACTTCCGCCGCCGTGGCTCCGACGTCGACGGCCGCGCCCTCGCTGACGTGGGCACAGGACCTCCCAACACGCAACTCGTTTGGCAAGGCGCGTCATTCGTCACTCAAAATTCCTTTGGGTGTCAAAAGGCTCAACAAAAAGAAGAAACGCTCCCAGGCCCCTCCTATGGAGGTCATTATCGACATGGAATAAGCACGTTCTTGCTTTTTTTTTTTTCAACACATCGTATTTGTTTTTTTGTAATTTTTAAACCTAATTTTTAAACCTTGAACCTTTTTCCATTGCTATGACTTGCAAATTGCAATTGGAGAATAAATTGGTCCTTTTTTATTGTAATAATCTTTGGCTCATCCATAGCGCAGACTCCTGCGTGAAGTGGGGCAGAGGGATCAACAGGAAAAAAATAACTATTTGCTAAAACGAGGCAGTTTTTTCTCAAATTTCATTTTGCTCGCCTATTCTCTATGGTAGACGATCCTTTTTTCATTGCAGGACACGGTATTACAGTATTAATCAGCACATTATCAATTGCAATTTTGCCTCATGTTTCGACGCTGCAATGAGCTACGAAAGATTAATTGTCTATACCATAGAAGGAGCCCGATACAGTATTTCCATTTTTTTTTGTAAATTACTGTAAATTAAATCATAGCTTTCCTGCTGAGTTTTTCTCTCAAATGCAACGCCATCATTTGACCGGAGGTTCCGAACACGTCATTAATTCAGCAAGATTGCGATTATCAAATGTTTTTATTAAACCACCATGGTGGCTCGAAATTCTAGAATTAAAACCCCAATATCAAAGGCCCATTTTTTCTTTTTTTTCTGCCAAGTAGATTGCCTTCAAATTCGAACACAACATGTCTAACCTCAATCTTAAGAGACGAATTCCTTCCTCTTTTCGATATTTCTTTTACTTTTGCGACATGTCCTTTGATTTCCATACAAAAAGCTTGATTAAGCCGCAGAACAAAAATTGAAGGGAGCCACCCTGTTGCGCATCGGACCAAAAATAAAAAAAAATTGGCCTGTCCGGCATCCTTTTTTTTTTTTTTTTTTTTTTTTTTTTTTTTTTTTTTTGTGGTTGATCCCGCTTCTTTTCCCCTTTTTTTGGGCGTCGTTCAGGGGTAGCGATTCATTTAACTCCTCGCTTCCAAATAGGGCACACTCTTCGAGGCAAAAAAAAAAAAAAATAGAGGAGGAATTGAGTGTGCATACCATGTCACACATCTCTTTCGCGTAAATGCATCCTTTTTTTTGCAGTTTTTTATTTATCGTCGCCCATCAACGAGCCAGTGACTTTCCCAACTCCACTTTGCGTCCAATGTGGCACTCTTTAGAGCATGATATTGCCCAAAAAAGGAGAAGAGAAGGGGGTTTTATTGTGTATGATGGCAAAACGGGGAACATATCGCGCTGTGGTGTTATGTTTTGTTGGTCGCTTTGCAGCATCATGTGTCTAGTAGCGACCTGAAGAGGGATATCGTGTGGCCCGACAAAAAAAAAAAAAAAAAAAAAAAAAGGGGGGGGAGGTTTTTTGGTTTTTTTTTTTTTTAACTTTT
>KV441926.1:185317-213209 GCA_001650995.1 Gongronella sp. w5
TCAAACGGCGGCGCCATATATCCGGCCGACGTGCTTGCGATAGGGTTGTTCAATTGATGTAGCACCGGATCGGCAAATTGACCCTGCATCAGTGCCGGCTGGAACACATTGGCCCGCTTCTTCATCGAATACGAGTAAAAGCAAATTGCCCAATAAATCTGTGCAAAAGAAAACGCAAAAGGGTGCGGTCAGTCGCGAACAATTTAGCAAAAATGGCCAATTGCCCCGCAAAGAGGGCCAGTGAATAGCTGAAGGAAGCCAATGACCCACGTACATAAAAGACAATCATCATGACGCAGCAGAGAATCGAGAATTTCAATTCGTCCTCCCATGTGCGATTGCAATTGTAAAAATCGGTGAAAAAATTGATGTTGGTATTATTGGTGTTGAGTGCCACCTCGACGCCTTGCTCTAAATACTGGTACGCCGAGCCGACGCACCAGGCTTCATAGTCTGATCGAATCACAATGAAGATGACAACGTTGACAGTGGTGTCAATCAGCACAATGGCCACGGCCAAGAGCATCCATAGTGCTACCTGCTCAATGTAGCGGAATTGATTCTATTTCGGCGAAAAATAAACAATAAATGTATGCACAAGTCGATCAGTCGGTGGCGCGACGCGTGCATGAGCGCGTTTTTTTCTTTTTCTTTTTTTTAAGCGTGCGTTTACATGAAATAGCGTAAACGCGGCATAGCCCGCCATGATGGCAAAAAAGAGGTTGCATGTGCCAAAGACCAGGATACCAGCATCTGACATGTAAGAAAAAAAGGCTACAGAAAACGAGTCAATGCCCATTTTTTTTCGCATTTTCTTTTTGTGCCGTGCAATTGCGCGCGTAACTTACGACTCTTGTGCTGGAAAGAGACGACGGCAAAGTACATGGAGAGGCCCTAAAGGTAGCGGATGAGTGCCAATGGCCCCTGTTTATGATTGTAGCGTACCATCCACACAAAACAGGTAATCATCGAGCCAGCACGCAAGTGGATGCACCCACAACACTTGCGGAGCACAGGCGACGTCGTGTGCAAGTAGCGCCGCTTCGTTCCAAGGCGAAAGTTTTGCCAGAAATCCTGCGCGATCATCACACAATCGTGTTTACAAGGGAAAAAAATGAAAAAAAAGCGTGCGAGAGAAAGAATGAAAACAAGGGAAATGGACGACGCCAGCACCCTTGGCATGATCCCAGTGAGGGAGCCCAAAGAAGGTCCAGTGTTTGGATCACAAACAAAAAAGGCAAGACCGACAATGCAAATGCGCCCCTTGCAACAGCCCGCATCCCACGTTTATGCCACAGTCCAAAACAGTAATGCTCAATTCATGCCGAATTTTTGGGTGGTGCAGGAAAATTGCCAAATACAGTCGGAAAGAAGTTTGATGCCTGCATCCACGCTTCTTTTCCTTTTGTTCACAACTAGAAAAAGGATTTGCAATGGTAAAACTCAAGCAAAAATGCCACCTTGGCAACATCAAGTGACTCTGGGTTCCCGGGTTTATCTAAAGCTGCCGTCTTTAGCGTGCGAATCCATGGTAAAAAGACTCAAAAGCCTCGAATTTGGAAAATGGCCTTGTTTTTGCAAAATACTTGCAAACAAGGCAACAACATCTTGATCATAGGTACAGCACCTTGATGCAACATTAAATGCAAAAAGAGACGCAAGAAAAAGGACAATGGAGTCGAAACAATCAGAGTTCCAAGGATCCGCTTTTAAATTCTCTCCACGGAACATGTCTTGTGGCAACTCGAAAAAAACAAAAAAAGTAAAATATCATAGACGCATTTTGACTTGCAAGCAAGCAACACAACGATTCCATTTAATCTGTTTGACGCCAATTGGCTCACTTTTGAATGTGTTGCGTGTGTTCATATTGCTTTGATTCGAACAAAGTGAACAAAATGTGCGCCCTGGACCAACAAATCGCCGTTTTTATTATTTTGTGGATACATGTCATGCGCCCTAGCTAGCTAATGGCTTGCCACAAAGCAAGAGCGTGCGGTGTGAGCTTCTCCTTGGCACCAATGGTTATCAGGATGGCTAATTTTCTTTTTTTTCGCCGCCATTTGTCTCATTTGTTGCAATTTCTGCGTGTCGTGGTCGTTTTTGCATACAAGAAGAAGCATGTGATCATGCTCAAAAGATAAATTTGTGCTGCAGGTTGTGCACACCACGGCGACAAGAGCCGAGGTGCGGTCATCCGGGCTTTGTAACTGCAAATTCTGTGCACAAGCATCATTTCCAGCAATGGGCGTCGATTGCAGAATCGTAAAATGTGCACATTTTAAGTGAACCTGGAGCTCCGGATGAAACACAACAGAATTCCATTCTCTATCCAGCGGCATGTCGCTGAAAAATCGCACATTTGATTCCTTTTTTTACGCCAATGGCGATTTAATGGTTGCCCATGCCGTTGAACACGATGCAGAAAATAAAAATGGGCTGGGGGACGAGAAGGATGCAATGCAATTTATCGCACTGTAGATTGAACAGCCACGAAATGCAGGACAACACATGTGTAACTGGCATGCTATTCAGGGCGGGGGAGCAAAAGACACGGTCGTACAAGGTCAATTGGATCCGCAAGGGTCGCATGACAACGAAATTCAAAAAAAAAAAAAAGGTCCAAGCAAGATTCTCATCCTTCCTGCGAATATAGTAGTAGGCCGGCATAGAGCAAAATTAGCACGGCCGTGATGCGACTTGCGACAAAGATTAGCCAGTAAGCAAACGCAAGACCAACCACAAGCACTGTCGCGCGTAAAAAAAAAAAAAAAAAAAAAAAAAAAAAAAAAAAAGGAGAGAGAGATTGTTTGCGTTTTTTTTTTTTTAACACTCTTTGATTCATTGACAAGGGAAAAGGAGATTGAGATTATTTGCATGTATGCACTCACTTTTTGGCGATGTGGACGGCCACGACCGAGGCGTTTCGTCCTCAACATGCACGTGGTCGCTCGTTTTTCAAAGGAATAATTATCCAAATCTCCCCGTTTTTGCTTCTTTATCCTGTTCAGCTCTCTTTTACTTTCTTTCTTTGTTCTTTTCTCGGCCCTTTTTTTGATTTACTCTCCCAGTAAATTGTCCGCTTGGACCGCGACTCTCGTGTCATGCTTGGCAAGATATTTCTGCGCCCCAGAAGGGAAATAAAGACAAATTGCTACACATGTTTGCAGGGAAGGTGAACTATGTGATTTCAGATTAAACTTTAAGCGCGAATTGCATTGGAAAAACGCGTCCATAGAGCCGCGCTGACGCGCACACTAGCAAGAGCAACGCCAGGTACATGAAATTGATCAGGAACAGACGCGTGCAACACGAAGTCTGACGCGGTTTTTCACGCGTCAAAGTTGCCCCGCAAACGGCCTGTTCGCATCAATTCTGCCCGGAGCTCGTTTTTTTGCAATGATCATTGACATCCATGTACGCAACAGACTGAGATCTTTCTGATGGTCTCTGTTTCGCAGCTCTTTGGCCAGTTTTCGTCGACTTTGACTTGAGACGAAAAAAAGAGGCAAATTGCAGTTTACGCAGAAACCAGCAGATGCACCTCCTTTTTTATTGCATCTGTATCCATCATTAGGGTGACATAACCATGTGGCTGAATGGCGTGGCAATCTGAGGACTTAAATTTTGCTGTTTTCAAATCCTCGACTGCACCCCTTGGAAAATCCGAGATTTTCGAACATGGCGATTGCTCAAGTAAGCGTCTTACAAATCAACCCATTAGACGCATTCCGCCTTGTTTTTTTTGTAGCAAATCTTGAATAAAAATCACAGATCGACTAGACCGTTGCCGAACAAAGTGCCATTATCGAAAATATCGAAAAAAGCTGTTTTCTCCGTCGGTTTTGGTAGAATTGCAGTGAAGCTGGACTCATTTGAGAGAGATTCAAATGGGTGCTTTCGACTCGCTAAAAGCTCTGGACGTCGTTCTTCCCGTTGTCGAGAAAAATGAGTTAGAAAATTGTTCAAATGTTTAAATGGATTTTGCAAGCATGGAAACGTCATTTATCGGGCAAGCAAACAAGCAGGAAATGACGACACCCGAGTGTGCATCATTCAAGTCGTACCAGTTTCACCACGATCCACAGAGTATTTCGAGATCCAGTGCTAAAGTTGCAAAATAACGGAATTTTGGATTCATCTGCATAATGATCGAGTCGAGCTTCGGGTTATAATTTTTCATGAGAAGAGGAAATCAAAAAATACGTCTATCAAGTGGCCTCGCACCTTTCAAAGCTAAAAGTGGCCCCACATCTTGCCAGGCCAGGCAAGGGCCTCTGGACCTTGTATTATGATAACACCATTCGATTCTAAATCAAATTTTACGTCCAGGGGTATCACGTTGTTAAATCCTTTTAGAGCATTTTCTAAAGGTTCAGCATGAGATTTATAGAATAAAGCCAAAATGCCCAATTATATGATAAACTTTTGAAAAGTCTACAATTCAGTATTATCATAGAGATAGGCAGGTGGTGTAACGCGCTGCCTCTGGATGTAAAATTTAATTTAGAATCGAATGGTGTTACTTTTGTACCGTGTTCACTTGCGATAGTATGATAAAAACGCGAAAAAATCGCACGTATCATATACCGCCAAAATCAAAATCAGCCAAAATGTCGCGTCTCAAATACAGAAAAAAAGAGATTAACGTATTCCTGGACGTGCATTCCGCAATCAGAACTCATGAGCAGCCAGTTCACGGGTGTCGTGCTGCGGAGTGACGGCGAACAAGTTTACATCTGCTTTCGTCGGCGGGTACAGTATTATGCCGCCCAAACCCGCCGGCACTCCAGAACTAAAAAAGAAACGCTTCTCGTAATTTTTTTCTGCCAATAAGCAAAAAATGCTTGTTTTTTAATTTTCGTTACAATTTCGTGCATAATATGGATCCCCCAACTTGAAAACGTCTGCTCTGCACGGAGCAACGATGACCATGGTGTATCGTCTGTGAAGTTGACTCGTTGTCTCTTGGTTTGGAGCCGAATTTGTGTCAAACGCAGCGTGAGGATGAGAGGTTACGATTACTTTCCCATCGACAAAGTAGGAACCCGTGAAATCCAATGGATCATTGGGCATCGTTATGAATGTGTTTTGGTTGTTCACGGTATTGCCCGACGGATTTTGGATGTAGTACGCGACAACCGATTCTGGGTAGCAAGTAGTCACTCTCAAATTTGTCAATCGAGTCGAGTAAGGTAGCAGCAGCCAGACCACCCTGCTGTCGATTGTCCCACGCGTGCTTTGCTTGAATTTTTGAACAATTGGGAGTTGATCTACGGTGGAAGGCATGCATTCATCGGGGAAGACGTGCTCGTCTCTAAGGGTCAAGAAGCTGTCGTCGCTTATAGTCCAGCTGCTATCGACAGCAAAGGAAGCACTGGTCAATTGAGGGCACAGTTCAGAAATGCGTAGCAAATGAGCGGGGTTCGTGCTGCTGATGTACAAATCACGCAGCGGATGGCCATAAGTGGGCAATGGCAAGTTGCCCAATGGCAGACCCGCAGGTACATCGGTATAGCGGCAGTCAGCCCACTTGTTAAAAATCGTCAGCGTGTGTAAAGATGGGAACGCGGTCAGCAGGCCCATGGTATACTTGCTACCAAAGTCCTTGACAGCTTTGACGGTCAGTGACGCGAGAGGTGATGCGCTCACGCCACTGACGGATGTGAATTCATATACCGCATCCATGATCACATCCGCGCAAATGTGCTCTAGTGTGATCGACGTTAGCGATGACCAGTGTGCAATGGCGGGGTCCAGGATACAGCGCCAGAAAGACGAAGGTTCAGGATCAGTCTTGGAGCGGTTGAAGTAATCCAGACTGCAAATGATGGCCAATTTCTTCAGATTGGGAAATTTGAGACACAGAAACGCGACCATGGCAGGTAGTTCGCTAACACGGATATTGAAGGATGGTATACTAACGGAAAGAGAAGTGACAGAGAGCCAGGGATTCGTGCACGTGTCGCAATCAGGATCATGGTCCGCCCGGTGCTTCGATTCCAGGAAATGTCGGTGGAAGATCTTGCTATTTTGACCCACTGAGAAGGAAAGCGACGTCAAAGACGAAACAACGCGCTGGAGGGCTGCCATGTCTTGCCATTGACACGCGTTAGGCAGCAATTGCAGATCCAGTGTCTGTAGAGACCCGAAAAGCGGCAGAATGGCAGTGGTCAAGCTTGGTACGCCCAGTGGATAGACCCAGTATAATTCCATATGCTGAATGCCGCGACACAAGCTCAAAACGGCTCGCAGCTCTGCGTTGGTGCACTCCAAACGTATCAATTCCAACCTTGTGACGTTTGGGCACGCCTGTAGTATTGGATATAGGTATGGTAGCGCCAAACTGTTGCTCGCACCTATTGTACGGTTCCTGATTCGAAGGGAGCGAATATGCTGGCCAAATCCGGCAGCAAGAGCATGCATGGTGTGAAAATACGCTATTGCTGTGTGATCGATTCTGACGGGCATGACAATGTTTATGTTGGCAAACAAAATCGGCGACACCAAGTCGCACAAACGGCGGCTTACAAGACGGCACTTTGGAAGATCTTCACGATACAATCGTTTAAGAATCCGTTCAAGTAATTCGTTGGGAAGAGCGTCCATTGAAGCATATAAAATATTGACAGATTGACAAGAGAGAAAGAAGCGTGGAAAAACGAAAAAAAATAATAATACTATATAAAAAGGAGATGTCAAGAGAAAGAGGCTGAAAAGTGGCTGAATTGCGGCTCGCGGTGTGACAAGACTCATTCATGTGCCACAGAAATAAGAAATGGGTCCCTCAACACTGGTAACGCTCAATCCCCAAGACAAGATCATGAATGTTGTTGGCGATATGCTTTTGCAAGACGCGTCGATGATGAAAGATGAAATATCTGTCGTCATTCTGCGCGATATTTTTGGTGATTTAGAAAATGAACGCGAACATGTCCCAATGACAAAGTACCGCCTGCTTGCGATGCATTAGTTTAGGCATCATACAGTAGCGCAGCTTGTGTTACCAACAGCACGCTTGACGAGTGTTCGTCTGTACCCCCATGAATCACAACAGATCGTGGAGATTCGAATTCATGCGTCATTGTCCATTCCTGCGAAGCTAGGTTAAAAATGAGGGATGTTACATAAAATCTTCATTGATTGCGGTGACATTGCTCATCAGTAACAAGCAAATTCCGTGTGAGCAACCCCAATTTGGGTAAAAAGTCGGGTCCAAACGGCGACAAAGTGGCCCATACAACAGGCAAGCTTGATATAATTGGTGGGCCAGACCATGGGGGGGGGGAAGGGTCGGGTATAATACGGTTTAAAATGCCAAAGGAGCTGCAAGCAGCGCGGCGGCGCCTCTGATCTTTACGATATATCACAGTACGGGAATCATCCCAAATTGCATGTCAGTCAGTACGAAGAGAAATTGTTTCTCCAGGACTCGGCATTGGATGCATGAAGGGGTTGCCAGGTAATTTGACGCAAAAGACGCGTCACCCCGCACCATTACTGCAAATAGACACAAAATGCGACCGCAACCCCCTGCTATCTTGCAACGCGAGACATAGCTCGCTGCAAGCCGGAAAGTTTTGGTTTGCATTAACATGATAATGTGGCAACGCTGTTGAAAGAGAAGCAAAGATGACCTGCTATCGTTCTGATCTTTAGTGGGCGGGAGGCGGATGAAAATGTTGGCCACCTTCCCGTTTTTTTTTGGGGGGGGGGAACAGGCAGGGCGCATATTCGGTGACACAAGGCCAAAAAATAAGAGCCTTTTTCTTCCAATCTCTATTTTATTTGCTGATTGCCACCTTTTGTGCGTTTTTTCTTCTTCTTCTTCTTTTTTCCTTTCTATTGCATTCAACTATGGGCAACTCGGCTTCCACCGAGCAAATGACCACGAACCAGCTAGATAGACACGAGCGGACGCCGCGGGATGCAGCGTCGGATATGGCTTCAGCGCACCATTCGCTGGACGTGGACCATTTTAGCATCAACGATCCTGCAACGCCGTCGTCGCAGTCGGCCATGTCGTCGCCGGCGTCGCCTGCATCTGCGTCTGCAGGGGTGGGTGGCACGTCGTCGTCGCCTGTGGTTGTTACGGCGGCACCCGCTTCGCTGCACCCGAGCGGATGGACGAGTAGTACAAGCAACAACACGGGGTCTTCGTCGCCTCGCCCGGTGCCGGGCCGCACGGGGTGGGTTTCGAGCACGGGTGCGTCGAGTCCGTGGTTTAGTGGGTCCTACTCATCGTCCACATCGTCGTCGCACCAGCACGGGCCACCATCCATGTCGCAGCCGTCGCAGGCCGCCCAGCCGTCCGCCGCCGCAGCAGCAACAGCAGCACAAGGTCCATCCGCCGCATCCACAGTAGCTCCGCACCCAACCACGCGCCCGCACAGACCGTCCATTAGCGGCCCGTACTACCGCGCACGAGGCCACAGCGTGAATCAGCAGCAAGAGCCCACCGAGGAAGATGTCCTCGCCTATACACACGCCACTTTTGCCCCACAGCCGCCCTCGCCTTCTACCTCCTCCACCGCTCACCCTCCCAGACTCCACCTGCAGCAAATGACCATCAGCACACCAAGCCCCGCTGCTACAAACTCTCCAACCACAGCAAAAGCCGATACCTCCACATCGTCACACGGATCAGCAGTGCCAGAATCAACCACATCCACACCGGCCATCTCCCAAACACCGGCTCCCAATACCACCACACCCTCCACCACCAGTAGTACGAAAAAAAAAAAATGAAAAAAAAGTGAAAAATCAGCCCATTTTCGTGAATTTTTTGTGATTTGACCTTTTTCCTCTTTTTTTTCATTTTTAGATGTGCCTACAATCATTACCTGGTCGCAAGGCGGCAAAAATGTGAGTGTCACAGGAACATTTAATGGCTGGAAGCACAAGATCAAGCTGGTGAAAAGGTAAATTTAGGGGAAATTGAGCAAAAAAGCGCGTCGCGTGAGCCCGTGGAATGCTCATTTGCCTTTTTCCTCAGCTCGCACGACTTTAGCACGGTGCTTGATTTGCCATACGGGACGCACGAATTGAAATTTATTGTGGATGACGAGTGGAAATGCTCCAATGACATGGAAACGACGACGGATCTGAACGGGAATCTTGTCAATTACCTAGAAGTGATGGATGAGGATGACATGGAGGAGGAGCTGGACGATGACCAGCCGCTGGGCATGAGCCGGCACAATTCCATGTCAGACGACGTGTTTGGTACCGAGATCCCGCGCGAGATGCACACGTACGCGATGCTGATGCAGGGCCAGGATGGCGCCATGGACCCCGCACAGCGCCAGGCCGCCATTGACTGGGAGCGCAAGCTACCACAGCCCCCCACGCTCCCACCACACCTCGACAAGGTCATGATGAACAGCCAAATCGTCAGCGAGGAAGACAATTCCGTACTACCTGTACCAAATCACGTCACGCTGAATCACCTGTACGCCTGTTCCATCAAGGATCAGGTCATGGCACTCGCCACAACCACACGCTATAGGAAAAAGGTAAAAAAAAGCATCGCGTGAACGTCTCTTTCTTTGGCGCTCATCTGTCTTTTTCATAGTATGTCACCACCATGTACTATAGGCCAGTGCAATGAATCCCCTCTTTTTTCCTTCCTCTCGCCTCTGCTCCCATCCATATCTCTTTTGCATTTTATTACTCGCTCTTTTTTTTTTTTTTTTTATTCACTTTTTACGTGCATCTTGTCTCGAGAAATAAACGAATCTCATCCTGCCCATTGAATTTATGCCGGCATCCTCCTCCCGTGCCCGGCTCCGCTGCCGTTACGATAGGACCAATGCACAAAGCGCTCGTCTTTCTTCATCTGGTTTTCGAAAAAGACGACCAAATAGTCCATTTTACAGAGATCTATAATGCAAGTCGCCAGCCAGGCAGCTACAACGCCCTGAAATACACTGTTGTGTGATTTCGCAAGCGGAAATCGTGGGGGACGCTTTTTGCAGCTCTTACGGGCCATCGCGGACGTGCTACACGCAAATAAAAAAATGAGCCGTTTTGAACACCGGAGAAGAAATCGAAAAATGGGTCGGCAGAACGACGCCAAATTCTCCCACAAGGGAAACCGCATGGAGAAACCGCAGAAAATGCCAACTTGGAGCGCGATTGACCTGCTCGCTGGCAAGCAATGAGCGAAATAAGTTGAAACTTCAACCGCGATTTGCACGGCAAGACCATGTTTTATAAAGCCGTGCTAACGCGTCCTCAGGCAAGAGACACGCTAGGTGCATGAATTAGATTAGAAACAGGAGCGTGTAACTCGACGCTTGACGCAGTTTATCACGCGTCGAAAATTATATATAATTTTGAAACCGTGTCAAAAATGCCAAAAAATCACTTTTTTCGTTCTCATGTCTACGTACGCAGCGCGCCATGCTCTTTTTGATGATATGTCTTGCAAGGCGCTGCGGCCAATCCTCGTTGATTTTCCCTTGTGATGAAAAATAGCAGCTTTTTGCGCTTTGCGCGACAACCAGTCAATGTACCCATGCTTTTTATTGCATTTCTGTCGGATATGAGAATGCGTTTACCCATCTGTATGACACCTGTGGTGATCTGAGGACCTAATTTTCTTCATTTTCAAGACCGTGACTGTGCCCCTTGGAAAATTCGCCATTTTCGAATATGGTCAATACACACCATCCAGTGCTCACAACGCTTCAAGAGTGGGCTCATTTGAACGAGAAACTGGGAAGCGACACTTTCAAGTTGGTTTAAACCTTGCAAGTTATAAAGTCATCGACAAGAGAAAGAAAGATAACCAAATTGTTAAAAGTGTAGCTTTCTTGGCCGCCTCCTGATCGATTTCTAATTTTTTTTCACCAAAAGTAATTTTTGTACATTCAATGAGAAGGGTTAATGAACAATTGAGAGGATATTGAAATGCTAAACAGTCACTGATTGGAGGTTCTGGCGTTACATTGCTTCAAAGTGCATCAAATTTGGACCAGCTGTCGCTCATGGCCCTGGAATGCATAATAAAGTTTGAAATAGTTAAAAAGTCTTTTATTGTAGAAGAGATGATTGAAATAGAGAGGCAAATCTCACACTGCAGCCACCGTTCTGATCGATTACTCTGAAATGACAGAATCAGCCAAAGTGTTTGGGCTTTCAAACGAAGCAGAGCGAGGAAATGATCAATGCATCTGCCTCGTTCCGAAGTTTCTATTGAGACGTTGGCGAGAAACAATGGCAAAAGTAGCACGTGCAAAGATATTGCGCTTCATGAGAAAGGTTTAACGAACACTTGCTGTTGCATGGCGTCATTGTATCCTTGCCAAGCGTCACGACTTTGTCCCAATGGCCCCCATTGTCCTCCCATGACTCACAATGCTTTTTTTAAAAAAAAAAAAAAAAGGTTCAAACGGGGCGTGGTTGTATTTTTTTTTTTTTTTCAGTCAATGTGGGACAAGAGGCAACCTTTTTGCCCTGATGACCAATTCATGACGTTGAGGGGAAAGTTCCGTCTTGCCGGGCTAGGTCATCTTTGGGTTGGGGATCATCATTTGTGTGACGCGGAGCTTTTGCATGCCTTCTTTTTTCCTCCTGGAAGTGCACGTGTCACCAAAAAGGGACAGGTGTTGATCTGAGCTCTTGGCAAAAAATTTGGGTGGATTCAATTTTGTTTCATATGCGCGCTTTTTATTAGCCATTTTTTGAAAGAAGGGGGAATACACGAGATACGTAGACAACAAAGAAAGAAAAAAAAAAGAAAAAGAAGAACACAGGGGTAATGTACAATGTTTGTATACATGCAAAAGGCGAGGGGAGGCGGGGGGAGAGGGGATGCGAAAATCATTGAAAATGACACAAAAAAAAAAAAAGGCGGAAAGAATTGACGAGGGCATTTTGGAGTGAAATCACGGGGTGATTTTTTTTTATCGTCGACGTGTCGCTGCTGCGCTGGCTGCTGCCTGGCGCTCCTGTTCTTGCTGCTCGGCAATGTCGGGCGGGAGATCGAAATAATCAATGACGTTGATGCCGGGATGTTCGAGGCGCTCGTTCATGATTTGATTGGTAAACGAGCTCTTTCGACCGCAGACCCCTGGAGCGCCGGCAAGGAAGCCCGTTGCACGCATGGCAAGCAGCTTATCAAGGATGCCGAGCCATCCTGGGTCCTGATGCGCAACGTCATTGGCGACGGGGATGACGGACCAATTCGCGGGTAAATGGATGTCTGTGGGTGGGTCGCCGAGATGTGTGACCTTGACTTGGAGATGTTGATAGACGTATTGCATGGCGGCGTGGTGAGAAAGCGTCAAATTGCGCGATGAAAACGACGCCGAGGCCGGAATCAGTTTCAAATGCTTTTTGCTCTCGTCCGTGCCATCCTCGTCAATCACATGTTGCACGCCCGATTCATCAAACACATGTGGATAGTCCGTGAGTAAAAAGAGCGTGGGCTGTTCCTGTTGGCGTGCGCGATCGTCCGCAATGGGCGGCGCATCGTCGTCCGAGTCGTCATCTTCGCGTGCGTCGTCTAGTCTTCGGCGTCGGCTCTCTTGTACCTTGTGAATATACTCGACAAGAGTCCGTGCGCATGCCACAAGATTCGTTGCTGGCTCCACACGCTCCGTGCGCCAATGCACCGCCCAATATGGCTGCAATTGGCTTGCAATCTGGTCGGCCTGCGCACGGATCTGTTCACTGTAGGGTATAGCCGCATCAGCTGCAGGATTGTGAACAAATGGGAACCTAAACATAACGCGTCCAAAGACAGGGGTTAATTACGTGTTGTTCCTTTTTTTCCTTTTTTTTCCTTTTTTTTTGTGTGTTCCAGACCCGTTTTCCATTGCTCAGCTTTTTTTTTTCTTTTTTTTTTTACCTTCGATCGTAAAACACGCTGAGCACCTCCATGTTGTCAGTGATGTTGTCCTTGACGATTTCGCCCGAGGTTTGATCGCGATAGATGCCGAGGAAAAAGTCCTTGACGGCATCTTGATAATAGACGCGTCGGCCGGCATTGCCGGTCTCGTTGAGGTACAAGCGGCGCTCGGGCAAGCCATTCATGTTAAGCAGGTGGTCAGCAAAGCAATTAGTCGGTTCTGCCGCGTGGCCTCGCAAATTGACGTGAATGTGCATCGATTGCGACGTGCCGGGGCGGTCGATGGCATGGCGCTCCTCCAGCCATTGCCTAAAGTCGCTCATGGTGATGTGGTTAAAGTGCTCCTGGTTGTCAATGGCCCATTGCCTTGAATAATAGAATTCAAAGTCGTGGTCAAGGCACGCGCCAAGGCGACTGCCACCCACATTGGGCAGTACAATTGTCCTGTTCACAAGGCCTGCCATGAACGCCAATTGCCGGAAATGCATCTGCGCCTTGGATTCTAAAGGAAAAAATAAGGTTGTGTCAGCAATTGCTCGTGTGCCGTGTATGTGCAAGCCCTCTTTTTTTAATTTAATTAAAAATGTTGCCAGCCCGTTGCGATGGCACCACATTTGCCCATACAGTGAATGGATAGCGTCTCTCTCTCCCCCCAGGCAGCCCCATTTTGTACCACCAAGTCTAACCCGCCATACGACCTGCACCGTTCGCTCCCTCTTGTTCCTTTTCTCTCCCGCACAGCCTCTTGTTACGTGGCAACCATGGTGCTCTTTTTTTTCCACGCTTATCGTCCTTGTTGATCAACGTGCCCGTAAAAAAAGAGAGCCTGATACTTACCTTGTTCGAGGATAAAGACGGGTAAAATGAAGCGACAGGGCCCGCCGCAATACTTTTCATCGATCAATCGTCGTTTTTCGACCAATTCGATGTCATCATCTTGATCATACATGGTGGGTGGCAGCCATCGTGAGCTGCTGTGCAGGTTGTGCCATCGATACATGAAGCCGGTCATGCCCACAACAATGACAGCCAACAGCACGAGCTGTGTGCGGCGAAAGGAGTGCATGGCTGCGATCGAATCGTAAAGGATGAGGTAGGGGGGTGTGCGTGAGGATGTGGTGGGGGCGGCGAAAGAAAAGATGAGTGGGTGTGCGTGCCAAACAAGTGTAAAAGATGCGTCAAAAAAAAAAAAAAAAAAAAAAAAAAAAAAGAAAAAAAGAGGCTGGCCTGATCCTTTTTTACAAAGAGGCTGGCCTGATCCTTTTTTTTTTATTTTTTCGTCGACAAGGACTAGCGAGTGGTTTCATTTGGTCTCTTCACAAGAGGCGACGGCTGATTGATGGTTGTAACCGTAAAAGGCAACCGGTAATCGTCAGTTCCCCCCAAATTCTAACTTTTTTTTTTCTTTTCCCCCCTTTTTTTTCTCCTTTGGCTTTCCCCCCTTTCAATAAATAATAGACAATTACCCACACGGGCATGGCTTGGGCAATTGATTGACTCGTCAGAACGACAAAAGCACGTGCACCTGGCCCTTGCACTCTACATTTCACTCTTTTGCGCCGCGTTTTTCGTCCCTCATTTGTCATGTCCCTTGTCGATGTCATCTCTTTTTTCTGCAGAGAAGGCCCATTGTCAAAAAATAGCACGGCACGTCGATCCGTTGGCCATGATTGGTCAAGAACGGATGGACGGACTGGGAATTCGTGTCGCCACCCCCCATCCCGTTGCGCCGTAACACAAACAAGCCAACACAAACACTGCCCTTTCGTCTCATTGGCTAGTAGAAAGTCTGGAAGCTCTACCCTTCGCGGACGTTACGTCACTAGTTTAGCACGCCATTTTCCTAAGAGTCCAAGTTGTTCACGTTTTTGGTCCTTTTTTTTTGCTTCTTTTGTACCATTTGTGGTGTCTTTCTGATCCGTCGCTTTGGGTTATCAGACTTTTTTTTTTGCCGCGCGCTTGTAGGACGCGTCGCTCTAAATATTTTTAATGATGCATAAAAGTACAGAGGAAGGGGGCATTGAAAAAAAAAGAGCTACGCATCTTTTGTATTTTCGCTTATCCTCCTCCTCGCTTTGCCATTGGGGGTTGTTTACTGGCTCAGCTTGGCTTGCCACACGGCTTGGGCATTGTTGACCTTCTCGCGGAAGGTGGCAATTGCCTGCGCGGGGTCCTGGGCCTTGAAGATGCCCGTGCCAGCGACAATGACATTGGCACCGGCCTCGGCAGAGACGTCAATGGTCTCAATGGCAAGGCCGCCGTCGACCTCGATGTCAAGCTTGGGGTAAAGCTTGCGCAGCTGCTCAACCTTGGGCAGGCATTGCGCCATGAAACGCTGGCCGCCAAATCCGGGCTCGACGGTCATCACAAGCACCATATCGGCCTGCTCGGCAACAGGGCCAATGACCGCTTCCGCAGGCGTGTTGGGCTTAATGGCCACACCCGCTTGCATCCCGGCCGCGTGGATCTGCTTGATCAGCGCTACGGGGTCCTCGGTCGCCTCAATGTGGAACGTGTACATTTGTCCACCAGCCTTGGCAATGTCATCCACCCATTGCGACGGATTCGACACCATCATGTGGCAATCTGACAAGGGAAAAAAAAAAAGACAGAAAATGGATCAGCCGCGCGTATTGTCCCCCCTTTTTTTTTTTGTTCTTCATTTTTGCACCCTGCGTCCCCCTGAATCGCGATTTGCCTCGAGCGCGTGCTTACCAAAATAGGCCTCGGTGTGCGGCCGAATGGCTTGAATGATAGGCGCGCCAAAAGTGATGTTGGGGACAAAATGGCTGTTTGCAAAAAGCAAAAGAAAGAAAGAAAAACGCACTATGAGCAGCCCTGAACGCGCTTTTTTCTTTGCCTCTCTAGTGCCTGCACACCAGGCTACTCATCCTGTAATCACAATCAACCTACCCGTCCATCACATCTATCCAGTGACAAGAAATGGACGAGGCGTGTGAGCAAAAATCGAAAAAAAAGCCTTAAAATATCACACGCGTGCTTCTTTACCCAAGTGCAGCCAGTCGGCACCGTTCTTGTGCATGCGCTTGGCCTCGCATGCCAAGTTGGAAAAGTCCGAGGACAGCATGGAGGGGGAGATCTTGGCTTCAGGCATAGTTGTTGGGTTGAAAAAGTGAAAAAGAAAAGAAAGATGTGGGGAAAAATGCACACCGTCAAAAATCTCTTCTCGGAGCGGACTTGCAATTTGCCCCTTGTTACTTTTGTGTTGCGCGCGCCAGCCGCGATCCGCCCCAATGGCCAGTTTTAGCATGTCCCATTCTCTTTGAACGAGTCTTTTGCTGCCTGCTAGGCGTTTCCATGGCCCTTGCTAGTCTGCTGAGATCCCTTTTAATATGATTTTTTTGGCGAACGAACGCACAGAAAAAAAAAAATAAGAAAATAAATTTCGCTCAAAAACTTGCTTTTTTAAAGTCGCGCAGCGCGGCGATGCCTTTTTTTTTTCTTTTTTCCTTTTTTTCGCTCACTTTTCTTTCTAAACACCTTGCTCATCGTACCATGATAACCTCTTCGTCTAACTCAACGGAAGTCAAGGACACCATTGATAGTATGTCGCGCCTCTTCCTATGACTTTTGCCCCTTTATGTGCCGATTTTGCTCACTTTCGCCTCTTTTTTATAGTCCTTCATGAGATTGCGACGCTCCTCAATACCAAGCTGGACAAGGAGACGCTCGCGCTGTGCATCTCTCTGTGCGAAAAGGGCGTTAATCCAGAGGCATTGTCGGTAAAGCATTCACCAGCACACTGACCAGGCATTGGCTCATCTTCTTTTCTTTTTTTTTCGCAGGTGGTGATCAAGGATTTGCAAAAACAAGCGTCGTCACAGCCCAATTCGCCTCAGGTCCCGCAGATTTAATTGGTCTCTCGATGTTTTTTCTTGTTTTACGCGCTCATCTCGCCTGCTTTCATGTAAATAATGATGAATTCATATACCACGAATAAATATGGCTGCATTGTGCCCTATTTTTCACATTTGACGCGCGTCTGCTTGCGCGCATTGGCGTGCAGTGGACGAGCGCGGCATCATCAACGCAAGATGTGCTGAGAAAAAAAAAGAGAAAAATGACAATGAAAGAAAGGGTGCGTGTCCAATTCATGTCGGAGGCGGCTGCGGGTCACCAAAAAAAAGCCACCACATCACCATGGCAATGCAATTCGACACTTTTTCATCCTACTCTTTTTTTTCTTTCCCTTTTTTTTCGCTTGTAAGAACCATGTCGTCCAAATTCAAGGCTGCCGAAGAAGCGACCCAGCGTGTCAAGGAGTCCAAGGTGCAGGACAAGCGTATCAATAAACAGCGCGTCATGTTGCTGTCGTCGCGCGGCATCACTTACCGGTAAGCGCCACATTTCACGACCCCCAGGCCGATCGTTTGACAGATCTGCTCACTTTTTTTTTTTTTTGTTCTATAGCCATCGCCACCTGCTCACCGATCTCGAAGGCTTTTTGCCCCACTCGAAAAAGGATGCCAAACTCGATACCAAGTCTGATCTCTACCTGTTGAATGAGCTCGCCGAACTGAACAACTGCAACAATGCCATCTTTTTCGAGGTGCGCAAGCGCCAGGACCTTTACTTGTGGATGTCCAAGACGCCCAATGGTCCCTCAGCCAAGTTCCACGTTCAAAACTGTAAGTGATAAATGGCAAAATAGGTGCGTAAGCTCATTTTTGTTCTTTTTGTTCGTTTTTTCTAGTGCACACGATGGATGAGCTCAAGATGACGGGCAATTGTCTCAAGGGATCGCGCCACGTGCTGTCGTTTGACAAGAATTTTGACAGCGCGCCGCATTGGCAGCTGCTGAAGGAGCTTTTGGGCCAGGTTTTCAATGTGCCCAAGGGCAGCCGCCGATCCAAGCCATTTGTCGACCACGTGCTGTCGTTTTCGATTGTCGACAACCGCATCTGGTTCCGCAACTACCAGATTGTCGAGAAGACGCCGCAAAACACGCCCGATTTCACGCTCGAGGACAAGAAAAACGACATTTCGCTCATTGAAATCGGCCCTCGCTTCTGTTTGACCGTCGTCCGCATCTTTGACGGCTCCTTTGGCGGCCCCACCGTGTTTGAAAACACCGAGTTTGTTCACCCCAACTTTGTCCGCTCCATGGAACGACGACAAAAGAGCCAAAAATACGCCAAGCGCCAGGCCGCCATTAAGGAGCGCGACCAGCGTGTCGCCGTGGCCGAGGAGTCCCGCGAAACCGAGCTCAGCAACAAGAACATCTTTTCGTAATTCCATCCTCGCCCATGCAACACACCCTGCTCGCCCGCCATTTCTTTATATTTTTTTGTTTCTCATTGCCCCCTTCATGCCATCCATCATCCTCTCTTGATACTTGTCTTATTCATCCCCATCTCCCAGTAAAAAGCTTCCTCATGATGTCAATTGTACTGTAGTACTTGAGAATCGAAGTGAGCAAAACGCCGTCAAAATCGCCATAAATGTGTGGTATTTTTCTACTGTATTTTCGCGACTTTCAAGCTTTTGTGCGTACAGTATCTGATCCTCCCCAGACGCTGCATTGAGGATTGAGCACCCCGCGGAGTCCCCATTTTGGTGTTTTTGTCTCTGCTTCGAAGCTGCCTGTCCGATGCTTGAATAGAAAGGTAATTTCTCGCATCACACCTCAATTTTCAATAGTGGCCAATTGGAGATGGGAGTGGGTTTTGGTGCACATGGAAGCGTGTGTGACACACAAAAAATAGCTGGTCGTTTTTTCGATCATCGAGACGAGCGAGATTCAGGCAGGTCGTCTGAATCATCGTCTCGAGCCCTCGAAATTTTTGAGCGAGATTCTCGACTTACATAACAACAACGCTGCTACAGTAGTATACAGTATACCGTAGAGTATATCATACTGTATGTACAGTGTACAGTACCTACTGTACAGTACAGTACTGTATGCATGATGATAATTACTGGCATGTTGTGCCTCCAGAATTTTTTTTACAACCTACAGTATTATATATGATACAGTATTTGCGTGCCGATGAAAATCGCGTCGTCAGCTCCTCCTCGCTCGTCACGGCCCAAACTACAGTCCAGTGCTCGCGACGAGTCCGCCCGATTTTTTGAGCTTGCAACTTCCAAAAATCTTCATTTTGTTCTATTTTGCGCTTATCTTGCCACCTGCATGGTCAAGCCCGCCAAATACCGGTAATAGCCGCATCGCAATCAGCGCAAAATTTGCAACAAAAAAGCTTACGTAAACCCCCAAAGCGATACGAACACTTTTGAACAATTCAGGGGTCACTCAGGGGTCACTCAGGGGTCACACATTTCAATCTCAGAAAATGCCAAATTTGGGAAATTTCGAACTCCGAGTGATCAATGCATCCCAAACGGGCAACTCCGAAGATTTGCTATTGGCACACAAATGGCAGGGCGCCCCAACTTAAGAAAACTGGCCAAAGAGTGACGCATGAACGGCGGTCGACAGAGAAAAAGTGCCTACTTTGGGCAAGATTTTTTTGCAAAAATTTAAGGTTTGACACTTCCAAATTAAGTGTGTGGATTGCATGGAATTTTTATTTTTTATGTTTTTTATTTTGCACATTTTTGTGTGCTGAGTGGCTGCTGGATTGCTGCAGCTTGGTGAAATGACCGATGCAAAAAGCTAAAACCTAAGCTAGCGCACTGCAAGTCATCCCATTAGGTGCTTTGCCCCCCTGTTTGTTAGTAAAACTGGATTAAAAAATACAGGTTTATTAGACCGTTGTTGAGCAAATCGTGACCAAATATTTTGATGAAAAAGTGGATTTTCTCTGCGAGTTTTAGCCGTCCATCGATGAAACTGATCTCATTCGATAGCGATTTAATAGACATTTTTGACTTGTCAAAAGCATAGTGCGTCGTCCTATCGGTTGCCGAGAACATTGAGGTTGAAATTTTTTGAACTGTTTGAATGGTTTTCACGAGTGTACAAAAAAAGTCATGCATCGGGCAAACAAACATTCTGGAAATAATGCCCATGCTCTTCTTATTCGAACAAGGCAAGTTTTATTGCGATCCAAGAAGAATTTGGCCAAGACAACATTGTTATACACTGTACTGTATTTGTGAAAATGTCGATAGTAGGTATTTTATTCATCATCTGCACAACATCTCAGCTGACTGCTGGTTTTTAACATCATGTTGAAAAAGACGCAGCGCAATGGCTTATTAATGATGGGAAAGTTTTGGAAGTGATTCACTCATGGTTTAGCCTTGTGCCGGTCGTTGACGGTGTAGCGGTACACATGAGAATATTCATCTGCACTTGCGCTCGCCATGCAAAACAACAAGTCACGACGCCCGCAGTCCGTCGACGTAGACAATGCTGCCCAGGCCACCGTCGCTCATGATGTCCAAAAGGTCTTGGCGTAATACTATTCAGTACATACTGTACGTACTGTACATACTGTACATGTGGTGGGAGCTCGTCAAGAATGTACAGTGCGCTGTCTCTCGCGCCGATGATGGTACAAACGTGCGCCGTCGTCGTGGGTTACTGTACGGTAGATGCGTTGGTGTGCCGGGTCGTCTTGAGGATACTAATGGACACATCATCTACTGTATGTACAGTAGATCGATCCTTGGAAACAGAGCCGCCCCCAGGTGCCTTCGCTATGATGCCATTGGGCAGGTGCTGGAACGTTATCGTCATTACTGTATTGTACTGTAACTTTGCGCCCATCAAACTGGAAGCCTAAAATCGACCGCTTGACTCCAGAGAGCAAACTTGTACCGTACGCCTGTATGTTTTGATGACCACCAGCAGGTGGTCTTTTTACATTGAATTTGTGGAAAATCTGACAAATTTTGAAAATGGTGATTACGGTATTCGGCTTGGTTGACACCTGATTTTTAATGATTTTTGAAAGTTAACGCGCGGAAACGATCAAATGGCACTGTTGTTTCAGCAACGTTGTTCCAATCCTTGTTTTTGTGCGTTCATCAGATTACAGTAATACGGTACTGTAAATTTGCAAGATTTCGTGAAATTGGCGATTGCCTCGGCAATGACTTGATCGATCTCCGGTTTTCAATTTTTCTCTGAAAAGAGAGGCACAAATTACCCATGTGGTAAAATTTCATGGTGATTAAGACACGATTTCACCGCGAAATGATTTTTTGAAAAACACGCTACAGCCATATTTTCAGCAATGTCAAGTTTCTCGCCGAACCAGCCGGATATCGGGGTTTTAATTTTTCTGAAAAAGAGAGAAGCCGAATCCTATAGGCGGGAAAGTTTCGTGGCGCTGCAACGAATTCTTGGTGGTGAAATGATTTTTTTCGAATTTTGGAAAAAAAAAGTTGTTGGTCATGTCAAAAAGCCACCCTGCCTTTTTCTTCTTAGCTTTGATTTTGCTTTTTCGTTTTTTTACCATGCCTGTCCTTATTCGAATCAAACACACGTGCCCAGGTTGCAAGAAAGATTTCCCGAACGTTTTCAACGCTCGCAGACACTATGAGACATGCCCTCAGGGCGGTAATTAAACCGCTGGATTCACCGCCTAAACAAGTTCACCGACGCCCTACTGCTCGTTTTACGTACCGGTACACCTTGGACCCCGACGACCCAGATGCCACGGACCACCACGGCTGCATGAATTGCTATTTCCATTGCAGTGCCGACTTTGAATTTTGTGGTACGATTTATCCTTTTTTGGAGTCTTCCCCTTTTTTATGTCGTCGTTCCCCACCATGTACAGTATTTTATTATCTTTTTTTTCTTTTGTTTTTTTTGCAAGTTTGCATGCACAGATCTTCCTCCTCATGGATGGAGACAGAAGTGAGCAGTCGTCGTGTTTTACTTTAGTTGCAAAGGTGCACTTCTTTACATCTTCCTCCTCATGGATGGAGACAGAAGTGAGCAGTCGTCGTGTTTTACTTTAGTTGCAAAGGTGCACTTCTTTACAGTACTGTATGTTTCTGTGAAAGCGTCTGACATTGTTTGAGCATACAATCCACTTAGAACGCATCGCACCAAAAAACGACATGTCACAAGAGAGAAAAGAGACGTGCGAGAGAGAGGGCTGGAAAAAAGTCGCAACTACAGTATTGAATGAGTGACGACGAGCGACTGTGCTTGTGAGAAGCCGTTCTACTGAACAAATTAGAGCAAGAGACACAAACCGTAATATCATAAAAAGATACGTAAAAACTATTGCTGTTGGTCAATCTAATAAGGACCGAGCACGCAAAAAAAAAGGGAGGACTCCAAAAAAGGATAAATCGTACCCTAAAATTCAAAATTGGCGTCTTTAAAATTTTGATGAAAAAGTGCATTTTCCCTGCGAGTTTTAGCCATCCTGCATTGACGAAACCAGTCTCATTCGGTACTGTAAATGATAGATATTTAGGGATGCTAAATCGAGAATCTCGCTCGAAAATAATCTCGAGGGTTCGACTTCCGACTTTCGAGACGAGATGGAGACGATCATCGCGACGACCTGAATCTCGTCGCTCGTCTCGCTCGAATCTCGAACAAAAAATTAGGTTACTGTAGGTGTACGTAATGTTGTCTCATCATGCATTTTAGATTAAGGAGTGGTGTGGTGCAATGGGAAAAAGCTTTGTCTTGGCACTCTGGACGTGAAAGGTCCAACCCTTGTCTTTGTGTCGACTTTTTTTGGTGGATTTTTTCACCCCACCAGGCAAAGGCAAAGTTTTGAAGAAAAATGCTCGAGTAAAATGCTCGAGTTGTTTTGTCATGTGACATTCTCGTGTCTCGCTCGAATTTCGCTCGATCTCGACCACGAGAATCTCGATCGAGATCGAAATGACATCATTGCAAAAAACCCAGCAATAATCCCAGATAAGAAGGAAGCCGGCGAGAAAGTGTTGCCGGACATTGGAGCCGACGAGATCATGACGCCGGATACCGGAATGCAACGTCGCCAAGCTGACGGTGATGATGACCAGGACACTTACAGTAGTGCAATAATTATAACATGAATGACCTAGATTGCATGTGATTCTGAGGCAAATAAATCAAATATCGCTTTTGAAAGATTATTTCGAGCAATCATTGTTTTGTCTTCTTTTACAATTACGATGTAAAAAAACGCGTAATAAAAGACTCATATCGTGAAAGCAGTTGATTATATTCATTGTGAATCTTGTTTTGGTACTGTAAAAAGTGTCAATGTGATGAGGCAGTTGCCATGTTATTCGCGCCGCTGCGCGAGATGCAGCGCGGAACACTCATTGGGCATTTAGAGAAATCATTGCATTGGCCGCTGCACCCCACCAATTGATCCCACCCGAAAGAGAAGGCGTTGGTTGTCCCGCGTCTGTTTTGGCCATACTGATAAATGTTTGCATATGATAAACGCTCGCCTCCTTGCGCAATGTACATGCAAATCTAAACCCAGAACTCGACAATCTCCCCAAAGCACGCGTATTTTTTACACTGCGACGCCTGTAAAAAGAAGAGTGCTGTTGATCATTCTGTGCGCGTCCCGCTGCGCGAGATGCATTGTCGGTCTACGTATCATATCATTGCAGTACACGCTCAAGATAGAAACCGTTGAAAGCGCCGTTGCATCGCAGGTGTCTCCCCAGACACACATGCGCAGATGATGGCGCTCTTTTTTTTTTTTTTTTTTTTTTAAAATTTTTTCCATTTTTCTGCTGCAAAGATGGAATTGCACCTTCAGAGTTCGGCTAATGGTCGTAGAAAACTTTGCATGAATATCTGATAAAACTAAAAATGACACGATACACATGACCAGTGACGCATAAAAAAAAAAAAACGCGTAATATACAATAAAAATGTGTGTTTCTATGGAAGCCATGGATCGCGAGGATCCACACTTTTATTCTAATTTTTCAACGGCGAGAGATATGTACTTTTACACAGGAGTGGGGTTCAAAGAGGGGAGGGACATAATTACAATTTTTTTTTTCAGGGATGTCAAAAAAAGTCTAAACATCTAAAATTGAAGGGAGTGCGCGGGCTTGGGAGAGGCGCATCTATTGCTGGTTGCCAGAGTTGTTCTCGGAGGCACCTTCGCTTTGCTGGGCGCGCTAGAAAAGAGGAAGAGGGTAAGCAACCGCGTGCGAGCTTTCTTTCTTTCTTTTTTTTTTTTTTCCTTACGTTCTTGTAGACCATCTCGAAGAGCTTGAGGCTGGATTGCTGCAATTCGTCAATCTTGGCCTTGAGCTGCTCGGGGTTGACATCGGTTTCACCAGCCTGGGCCTTGACAGCCTCGGCACGGAGGGCGGTGATTTGCTCGCGGAGCTTGTCAGCCTCGGCCTTGTCGAGCTGCTCCTTGAAGTCATCCATGGCCTTCTCAGTCTCGGACATGACAGAGTCGGCGCGGTTGGCCATCTCAATGGTGTCACGGCGGGCGCGATCAGCCTCAGCATTGGCCTCGGCCTGCTGGATCATGTTTTCGATCTCATCGTTGGACAGACCGGACGAGGCGGCGATAGTCATGGACTGGTCACGGTTGGTGGCCTTGTCCTTGGCGCTGACATTGACAATACCATCGGCATCAATGTCGAATTCGACCTGAATTTGGGGCACACCCTTGGGGGCAGGGGGGATGCCGGTCAAGTTAAAGTCACCGAGCAACTTGTTGTCGCGGCAGAGCTCACGCTCACCCTGGAAGACGCGGACCTGGACTTGGGTCTGGCCATCGGCGGCGGTGGAGAAGACTTGAGCCTTCTTGGTGGGGATGGTGGTGTTGCGGTTGATCAGACGGGTGAAAACACCGCCGAGGGTCTCAATGCCGAGGGACAAGGGAGTGACATCGAGCAAGAGAATGTCGGTGACGGAACCGGCGAGAACACCACCCTGGATGGCGGCACCCATGGCAACAGCCTCATCGGGGTTGACCGACTTGGAGGGTTCCTTGCCAAAGACAGACTTGACGGTGTCAATGACCTTGGGCATGCGCGACATACCACCGACAAGAATCACATCACCAACATCCTTGTTGGCAATACCGGCATCCTTCATGGCCTTCTCGCAGGGGGCAACAGTGCGGTTGACGAGGTCACCGACAAGACCCTCGAACTTGGAGCGAGAGAGCTTGATGTTGATGTGCTTGGGGCCAGAGGCATCGGCCGTGATATAGGGCAAGTTGATGTCGGTCTGCACAGTGGACGACAATTCAATCTTGGCCTTCTCGCACGCCTCACGGATACGCTGAATGGCCATGTTGTCGCCGGCCAAGTTGATGCCCGATTCCTTTTGGAAATCGTCAACAACCCAACGCACCAAATGCGAGTCAAAGTCCTCGCCACCGAGAGCGGTATCACCATTGGTCGACTTGACCTCGAAAACACCCGATTGAATCTCGAGAATCGAGATATCGAACGTGCCACCGCCCAAATCGTAGACGGCAATGGTCTTGTCACCAGCCTTATCGAGACCATAGGCGAGCGCAGCAGCAGTGGGCTCGTTGATCACACGCAAAACGTCCAAACCAGCGATCTTGCCGGCATCCTTGGTCGCCTGGCGCTGAGCATCGTTGAAGTAGGCGGGGACAGTGACCACGGCGTGCTTGACCTTCTTGCCAAGGTAGCCCTCGGCCGTCTCCTTCATCTTACCAAGAACAAAGGCACCCATTTGCGAGGGAGAGTACTTTTGGCCCTGCGCCTCCACCCAGGCATCGCCATTGCTGTGGGGCACAATCTTGTAGGACACGGCGTTGACATCAGCCTGCACAGCAGGGTCCTTGAAAGTGCGGCCAATCAGACGCTTGGTGGCATAGATCGTGTTGGAAGGGTTGACAACAGCCTAAACAGAGAAAAAAAAAAGTAAAAAGATCAGCCCAAAACGTCGGAATTTTAAGACTTTTTTTTTTTTTTTTTTGCCCTGGTTTCTCATTTCCATGTCCATTGCCCTGCTTTTGCAATCGACCAGGTTTTATCCCTCAAATGGTTCCTGGTCTTTCTTTTTTCCACTCATTTTCACCTCTGTCTCTTGATGATGATGGCTTTACCTGACGCTTGGCAGCCTGGCCAACAAGCATTTCACCGTCCTTGCCAAAGGCGACGACGGAAGGGGTGGTGCGGGCACCCTCAGCGTTTTCAATGACGCGGGGAGCCTTGCCTTCCATGACGGACACGCAAGAATTGGTGGTACCCAAGTCAATACCGATCACAGGGCCGTTGATAGCCGAGCTGTAGGTGCGGAGAGGGGTCGAGAACGCACCGACCTGGCAAATCGATCAAACAAAAGGAGAGAAAAACCAAGAAAAACGTGAGTCTGTGCTTTCCCCCCTTTTTTGCACTTTTAAGAGCCTTACGTTGCGAGTGACCGAGGGGAACAGGCGGGAGCGAGAGACTTTGGCCAAGTTGTACATGGTGAAGGAGGGGGATAGAATACAAAAAGGAGAAAGGAACAAGAAAGAAAAGAAAAACAAGGTGCAGCCGGGCTCCACCATTCATAAACTAGAGTCGACAGCGGAAAATGAAAATTTTTTCGAAAGAACCAGAACCGGCCAGGGTCGGCCTGCCTTTTTTAGCTCGTTGCCCTGTGTCACCTTCTGACCAATCAACGTGGGATTCATGGCAAAACCAAAAATGTGCTCGCATTTTTTGATTTTAATGCTGGGCATGCCACTTCCCCGCCCTTTTTTAGTTTCTTCTTCCTGTTTTCTTCCTGCCCTTGTCCCTTCATCCGCTATGGTAAGCGTTATACTTGCTGTTTGAGCCACTGAAATCCTCATATTTTAATTTTTTTTGTCACAAAACACAGCCCTCCACGCCCCTCCTTCGACAAAAGAACAAAGTCTACCAAAAGAACGTGCTTCATCGTGGCAACGTCAAGGAGACCTTGGTAAAAAAAAAAAAAAAAAAAAAAAAAAAAAAAAAGCGCACCCATGAGTGCTAATTGATCCTCAGTTGCTCATTGTTTGAATTTTTTCTGATTTTTTGTATGTTTGTGAATTTTTTTTGCACATTCATTAGAAGCAAGAGAACGGTTTCAACCTCCCTGTGTCCTATTGGGTGCTTGGTGTGCTCGCGTTTGCCCTGGTCGGTGGAGGTAAAAAAGCAAAATAGGCTCAAAACACGGTCGGACAGAGTGAAAAGTGAATTGAGCGCACACAAAAGGGACGTGAAGCGTCAAATGTCGCGCATCAAAGGTCATTGGCTGATTTTTGTTGTTTTGTACCTTCTCTTTTTAGCCATTCTCCAATTCATTGATCTGATTTTCTAAGAAAAAAAAAAAAAAAAGGGCAGACGCGGCTTGCCGACGCGGCTTGCCGCGCTCTTTTTTTTTTTTTCGCGCCAATTCTTTCTCTCCTCCTTGTAAATACTCCTGGCCGACCAATTAAGGCGGCCTCGTAGCGCTGTCATTGATTCTTTCTCTCTCATTCGCTTCCATACCACCCCCTCAATGAATAAAAAAAAAAAGAATTGGCTTGACCATCTGGATGAACCTCATTCTGCGACAGCATTGGTAGCACCAAAACCACATGCGCACTCAATCTTAGGAAGGGGCGCTACGGCCTGGCAAGGTTCAATCCCCGAAATGCTCAACTGGAAATCCTGTAGCCAAAATCGATGGCTCTGCCGGGCACTGGCGCTTTTTCCTCTTCTTCCCTCTCTTTCTCCCTCACTTTTTTTTTTTTTGCCTTTTGCGTGTCCCTTGCTCTGCTTGCCCCTGTTTTTTTTTCTTTCTTTGCGATATACTTTAGACACGCACTCTCTTTTTTCTTCCTCTTTTATTGTCTTGTATCATGACCAGGGTAAGTGTCTCGCGTCACTTTTCCATCACAAAGTGAAAAAAAGTAGAAAAAAGGGGGCGGCGCCGTGCGGTGCCTGTGTTCGCATCAATTGGCGCCCTCCACGGTGCCCGATGGGATGAAAAAGCCGTGTAAATGGCCTGGGAGCATAGCCAATGAGTCATTGCAAATCTCATCCTTGTTCTTACTTGCGCAGATCCCTAGAAGAAAGCTTGTGGTTGTTGGTGATGGCCACTGTGGTAAGGAGAATGCTCGGGGAACAATGAAATGCACGCTTTTTTGCTTTTTTTTTTTTTTTTTTTTTTTTTTCTCCCCCGTCCCCCCCCAA